>CABHPH010162514.1:0-47083 GCA_902168325.1 Peromyscus nudipes | reverse complement strand
AAGGAAGAGGGGGAACCAAGTGCAGCGGCCAGGAGGCCAAAGGTACAAAAAGGGGTAGGTAACCAAAATGTCTGGATTCTATGTATAGAAGAGCCTCTGGGGGGAAGGGCAGCCCTTCCCATAGGCTGGAGAGGTCAGGGAAGAGGGCGGGTATGCCAGCCATACCCTGTAACAGGGAGGGACTGAAGGATGTTGGGAGAACCTGGTGGCCAGGTCCACTTTGATATGTTAAGTAGGCACCTGGGCAGTTTGTCCCAGGTTGGAAACAATACAAATCTGTGGGGGAAACAGGACAATAATGCAGGTAACTGACTATGGCTGCTCATATTGAGAGTGAAGCATGACTTTACACAGAGATTGACCACAGTGACTTAAAATATGCATTTACTTACCAAGCTTATATATTAGTAGCAAATTTAAGATTTTGGGAACACGTGTCTGGTTGGTTTTTGTCTTGTTATACTGCACAAATCACATGAGGGGAGCCATGAGAACAGAGTAGTTCAGAGTATGGGCTTTTAGCCAAGCTGATTGGGGTAGGATCCAGGCTCTGCCACTTCCTACTGTAGAATGCAAGGGAGTTAATTACTCTTTCTAAGCCCTCAATCACATGTGTGCCTCTTAAGATGACTGTGAAACAGAAGAGCCAATTATGAACACAACACTTAGCATAGGCTGTCATATAACAAACACAACCATTCCAGGGGCAGTTTTACCTTGAAAGGTGTGGCAGGGCATTGGGAATATTTACCCTTAAATTCAGTTCCTATTAAAGTCAGCTAGTTACCCTTCTTCCCAAGCCTTATCTGTCCTTACCTCTTTCCTGAGGCTGCAAATGCATTCTGGGATGCCTGCCCTCCAGGCATTGTTAACAGCAGAAATGGAAAAGAAAATCTCTCCTTTGATCCTTAGCCTTAGAGATTCTACAGGAGACTTCTCTATACACTATTCTAGGAGTGTCCCTTCCTTTTCCTCAAGTTCTGGAGGAGGTGAGAAAAATTCCTTTGGCAGGAGAGGTGCGGGGAAAGGGCCTTACAGCAAATGAAGAGTCTGTTTTCAGGCTGCGGGATGCCCTTCAGAGATGCCACAGAGGATGTTTGGGAGACAGGATGCTTCTCTGGAGGGCCGGTCGCTGCAGTATTCTGACATTTTAGTGCCTGTGCCAGGGAACTACAGGAATCCCTTAGGCGACTCAAGGACACTATGGGTCAAGTACGCAGGACCACAGCAGTATGCGGACAGAGAAAAAAGATTACAGCCAGGCTAGGGTGAGAAAAGATTGCAGCCAGGCCAGGGTGAGATAAAAAAGCAAACTCCAAAAGAGCAAGCCAGAAGACTAGAGAGAAATTGCTGGTGTGACCCTGCACATTCGGAATTGATGGAACAAGTCTTAGCTCCCAGGCAGGATTAAAACTTGAGACAAACATTAAGTTCCCTTTAAAAAAATAATAATACAGTGATGCCGTTCTAATTCTGCAGCTTTAATCTCAGCGTGTGACCTGTGAGAATCTTTCCAGCTACAGAGGAAATGCTGAAGGGATTCCTTCTGTGCTGGTCCAGTAGCTCAGTGAGTTGAGTGTATGTGGGGGCTAGCAAGCTGGTGGGGGCTATGGAAAGCTCTGCTGCGGTTGGAAGCAGGGCCAGACAAGAGCAAGCAGTGACTGGGAATGTGGATCTCTTTATGACAAATAAGTAAATAATAAACAAACAAACAAAGAACAAGGCCATTTGGGGCCTTTTCTTATTCCTTTAAGTTAAAGCTCATTGGCAGAAGTCAAGGACAGGGCCCCCAATGCCTGCTATGTCTTTCATTCCACCCTCCTCCCTGTCTAGTCCTCCCCTTTCCTTCTTTCTTAGCGTTAAAGGATGCTATGCTCATCTGCTTGTGCCCTAAGCGCAAGCTCTCCCCTGAGCCCTTGCAGAGTGAGCCCGGCAATCCTACATGCTTTTGAGGTCCCTGGCACACAGCTCACATTCATCACCAGGCCTCATCAGGCCTCACCATGCTGACCAGGACTCGCTGTGCACCAGACACTGTCACCAGCATCACACAAACATCAACCTCTACTCATCTCTGCAACACAGGTACGTGGAGAGTTCCTTTTCAGAGGCAAACAGTGTACCCCAAAGGACTCATGGTCACTCTCTTGGAGTCACATGACTAGCTTGACAAGTGGACCACAAAAGGAGGAGTTCTGAGTGGCACCCCACAGTTTGCTGCCAACAATCCGGCTCTCGCCTATGCCTATCTCTCCCATTACTTGGCTAATCACCGGGTCAGCACACCCTACCCTTCTGTGCGTCAGACACTGTTCCTCAGAGGAGGAGAAACTGGTTCTCCCTGTGTTGCCAAGGGTGTTTGGCATGAGAGAACCCCAAGTCCAGTGTGTGCACTGGACCATCTAAGTGTCTTTGAAGACATTCTAATGCAGAATAAGAAAGTACAGTTTAATGACTCCAAGATAGGTCCTCAGCATTGGAATATTTTAACTGTCCCAAAGGCTGAAACATCTGCATTTTGCAATCTCCACGGTGACCTCTTTGACAGCAGATAGAACCAGAGTCAGAGAGCAAAGGCAGCTTGTCCTTCAGGGTCTGCTGCCAGGGACAAGAGGGAGAAGGAATGGCTATTGCATACAGCTTAGCAGAGACCTTCAAGAACAGCATGCGTGTTTAGCTTACAGGGAAAATTTGTGACAGACCCATGTATGGACCCTCCCGCAACTGTCAAGCTTCCCTTGGAATGCCTGTGTGGTTACAGTCAACCTACCATACCTGCCTCCCACAGCCAGGGACCTTGAGCCTCTGACAGAAGAGAGCTGTAAAACACCGGAGAACATGTGAGAGTGTACTATTTGTTGACGGAAGTCTCATAAATTGTTCCTTCCCTTTACCCAATCTCTCTTTCAAGTGGAGTCATGCTAGCTCACTGGGGAACCTGATGCCCTGAAATCTGTATAAGGTGATGGCCTAGCTTGCAGAAGCATCTGAGTGACTATGGTCACAGAGAGGACTCTCTGCAGAAGAGATCTGATCTGGTACCTGGACTACGGCAAGTCAGAATGCTTACCCAGCTCAAGAGTAGATGCCTTTCTGCCATAAATAAGCTCACCCAAACTGTGTGAGAGAAAAAAATGAGCAACAGGTAGCAAAGTCTGGCCAGGAAGGGGAGACCCAAGAACTGGCCTCTAAGACCTGAGCTGACAGTCAAAGCTGGCTATTAACTGACTACTAACATCACAGGAAGTGCATATTTACAGACTCTGAAAGCAAGTGGTGATGTGCATCTGGCCAAGTGACGAAAACAAGGACAGATCAGCTCAGGTCCTCCTGAAGGCGGGGTGGAAGATTAATAGGCATTTCGTTGTTCCAGCCCATGATTGAGTGTTGCTCTTCCTGTTGTTTTAACCCACTGTTATGCTGTCGGGAAAACTCCCTGTGGTAACAAAGCACCCACAATCAGTGCTTCCCTTGAGCATGACCACAAGTGCTTACTGGGTCCCAGAAATACATGTGGCTAGAGTAACCAATTTTACACTTAAATTTAAATAGTCACTCATGTCTAGTGGTAATTGGGTTTAAAGGACTCTTGAAACTCAGACAATTGCTAGAAAGGTCAACTTTCCTCATAAATCTGACGGTGACACCAACCCAAGTAAATCTTTGTCTAAATATCTAAAATATTGGATATCTTAGATAAAACTCAGAGAAAAGTACCAGTTTGGTGCCTCATAACAATAAAATATAAATCAGTTTATGAATAAAAGTTGTTTGCTTTATACACATGGACTCTGTCACTATAATCAATACATTTATTTAATTCAACCACGTGTCCTGGACACCCTATAAAGCTATGGTAAGGTTGTACATTGTCATGTTATACGTGAGACAGTCAGAGCATGCTGTGTTAGAACACAGAAGGTCATCTAACCCTAATTAGGGATTAAGGCAAGAGTTTCCAAAGAATATAACCTTTGAACCGGTTCTTGAAATTTAGTAGGCAGTTAAAGGTTTGGGATTCCAGGCAGGATCTTCTAGGAAGAGCAGTTGCAGAAAGAACAAAAATGTAAAGTGAGTGTAGGAATTGACACACAACTGTGGGTAATACTATCAAGTATGAGTGTAAATGGTAGGGGGTGGAGAAGGAATGAAATGTGAGTGGAAATCAAGGCATATGTCAGACTGCCATGTGCACTAAAAAACAAATTTCAGTTTGCTAGTGACCTGAGAAGCTACACATGCTGTGATAGGCATTGTTTTAATAGGATCATTCTACTTACAAAGAGAATTGTTCTGTTTGTGAGGGATCATGAAAATCCATGCCAAGATATGGTAGGGGTTAGTGGGAGAGTGGTTGCAGACAGATAGGAAAGACACCTTTGCTTTTGAAGTGTGGGTGAGAGATAATCAAAGCCTAAATTAAATTACTGGTACAAAATTTAAAAAATATAATGTTTAAAATATTGTCGAATAAATAGATATAATGTAAAATTGGAGGGAGATTATTAGGAGACATAGGAGGGAATCAGGTAAAATGTAAAAGCAGGTGAATATGATCAAAGCACATCATATGCATGGATAAATTTTTCATAATGAATCCCATCATCTTGCACAATACATACATGCTAATAAAAATGTTAAGTTAATATAATGTACTAGCAAAAGTTACTGGCTTCGATGACTGCTCAATAGTGGATGACATTCGAAGAAAAGATTCAGAAACAAATCCCAGATTCTAACCAGACTCACTGAGGTAAATGTACAAAGAAGTTACAGAGGAAATGATGAATGGGGAGGTTTTCAGGGTTGATTTTGAGCAGTAAATCTGAGGTTCCTCTAAGAGAAGATTTTACACACGCAGCTCAGAAGAAAGATCTATTCTGAGAGGTGGGTGTAGTGGTCATCACCATAAGGCAGCACTTGAGCCAATGATGATGATGATGATGGGTCCTGAGGAAGACAGGGTGAATAAGAAGAGTTAAGAGTCCTGAGATGCACTCACTTAGCAGGGACAGCTCTAGGAAGTGTGGTATGAGAAGGAGACCTGGGGGAATGCTCAAAGCAGAAAGAAACTCAAGAGAGATGGTTAATTTGTAGGAAACCGGTACCCGAGGGAGAGGTGAGTGAAGTTGGCAGCTCTGGTTGCTTTTAACTCATTCCCACTGGCCGTGTTGTGCAAGACACCTCTGCCTGAAGGTACCTCACAGGTTATACAGTTCCTTAGAGAACGCTAAGCCCTCTGTCCACTGGAGGAAATGTTTCTCTCTCTCTTTCCCAGTCCTCTGGGAAAGGAAATTATTCACTGCCTGGCCCCATTCTCCATAAAAAAGATGTCTTTCCTATCCTAATAAAAATAGCCAACTTCGCTATTTCTGGTAGAAAGCACTAAAAAGACAGGCATCACAAAACAATCTAATCAGTAACTTTTCTTTAGCTTCAGAAAAACTCATGGCAGACATGGCTGACAGATAAGAACAGTGAGACGTCACTGCCTTGGTTTCTCTTGCTACCCAGCCATCCCTCTATGTGACAGGCATCCCTAAAACCTTCTACATAGTCCTGGGGCCTACACCCTAGGGAAGATGGCTTTGCTGGTAAGAGACTCCATCTTCTTTGGCCTCTTTGCTTTCCTTGCCCCAAAAGTTTTTCTCAAAGAACTGGCCTTTTTGAACAGTGAATCATGAGCTTGTGTTCATGGATACAACAGGAGAAGACAGGGCAGGAGAGATGGCTGTCACCAAGCCTGACAACCTGAGCTAGATTCCATGATGAAAAGAGAGGACTGAATCCTGAGGGCTAAACTCTGACCTACATGCATGCACTGTGGCATGAATACATGCGTGTGTGTGAGCGTGCGCATGCGCGTGCATACACACACACACACACACACACACACACACACACACACACACACACACGGGGAGGGAGATAAATACATTTCTTAAGGAGAAGATAGCAGCCAATTACAAAAAAAATATATAGAAGAAAAGTCTCAAATGATAAGGCCTGAGATGCATCCACTGGATCTGACATTTAGAAGATAATGTTAACTTTCTCAGAAGCATTTTTTAGTGGAATCGACAAGTCGAACAGAAACAGAAGGGCAAGGAACATGCAGCAGAAATAGAATTATTGAAGGAAGAAGAGCCAGAAAGAGAATCACTAAATTTTAAACAATAGTCTTTCTGGGTCTGGGTTACCTCAGTCAGTATAATTCTCCCCAGCTCCATCCATTTACCTGCAAATTTCACAATTCTATTTTTTTAACTGCTGAATAAAATTCCATTGTGTGTGTATAAGTACCACATTTTCATTATCTGTTCATTAGTTGATGGATATCAGGGCTATTTGCCTGTCCAAGATATTTTCACTAGAGAAGCAATGAACAGAGATGTCTCTTTATTATATTGCGTCTTCCTGTGGGTATATGCTCAGGAGTGGAATAGCTGGTTATATGGTAGGCATATTTCTAGTTTTTCTCAGAAACAGCCACACTAATTTCCATAGTGGCTACAGTAGTTTGCACTGTTTTTCTTAATCTTAGTCATTCTGACTGAGATAAGAGGAAATCTCATGTAGTTTGAATATGCATTTCCCTAATGGACAAGGACGGCAAACGCCTTTAAAAGTATCTCTTACCATTTATATGCCTTCTTTTGAGGAAGCTCTGCTCCATTCCATATCAGTCATATAAACTGACTTGTTTTGTGTTCTTGGCGTCTACTTTTGTTGAATTCTTGGTATGTTCTAGAAACTAACTGTCTGTCAGATGTACAGCCGGCAAGGAGTTTTTCTCTATTCTGTTGGCAAATGTCACATGTGGATCGTAGCCTTGAATCTTGAGATGTGTGTGTTTAGGTAGAATCACCAGATGAATCACGGAGACTAGGAAGGGGATATGGATGGAGATAGGGAAGAAAGATTGTAATGGAGAGGGGACAAAAGAACACAGGTGATAGGAAGAGGAAACACTGAATAATGAGGAGACAGGTTTAAGTGAGGAGAGGGCTACAGGGAGGTCAGAAGAGACAGACAAGGGAAAACTAACACTAAGGATGTTTGGAAAAGCTATGTGGAAACATACTATTTTATCCACTAAATTTGTGTGTGTATATGTATATGCGTACACACAGACACAGACACATGCACACACACACACACACACACACACACACACACACACGTTTGAGTTGAATTGGAGCTACCCTACATAGATGTAAATGCTCACCCCAAAGATATAGGTTGCCAAATAAAAGGCCGAGTGCCAGGTATAGGTACATTCCTTTAAGTTGTTGGTCATGGTCGTGGGTGTCCCAGAGACCCCCAAAGAACACAGTCTATATTATTTGCCCTTGATTTCCCTACCAGAACTTGATGATAAGGCCCTATTGATGAAGACACCAAAAATTTTGGTCATAGGACTTAGAGAACTAAGTTGATACTGACTAGAAAGCTTCCTCCATAGTAGCTAGCTTTCAGAATACTGGAAGGTGCTATATAGGCTGCTAGGAGAAAAACCATTAATGGTCTTATTCAACTGTGAACCTGTGAGCTACAATAATGACCACGGTATCAAGATAGGCCTATGAATGAAGTAGTGGCACAGAGGCTGTGGGACAATTGCTTTCTAGTTAGATTAAAAGCTCATTCCACAGGCGAGAACACATGCCTGATTCTGCAGATCTTTCCAAGAATCATGGGTGGGCAGCTCACAGCCCTCAAGGATGAACCTACTACCACTATTTTACAAAATGGATAGTGTTAAACTACCTTCTAGATCTATGTCTCTATACTCATAGGTTAATGCAGCTCTCAGATCTCATCAAAGAAGTTTCTTTGTGCAGTGAATGGCAGTTAATATAGAAATTCATAATTTGCCAAAATTTGGAGAATAAGTGTCTGTGGAATGCTTAGGCGCAAATGGGACACCTCTATCAATCTCCCCTGGGAAATCTCAAGGGATCATGTTAGAAGAGTGGGCAGGAGGATTCTAAGAGCCAGAGTTCAGTAAGGATTAGAGTGAAATAGTTCGGGACATGACAGTACCTCTGCTTTCATGAACTCATAGCAGCTCTGGCTGCCTGCTATTGACAATTGATAGCTTCTAGGGAAGTGGGAGTCTTTTTCCTTTAAGGATATAATCCCTAGTAGTCAACCACCATGCTGCAGTAGATGACCCCACACCCATGAATGTATGGGAAGCATAAATTAGACTCAATGAGGTTTTTTTTTAAAGTAACACAGGAAACTGAGAGGGATAGGGAGCAGGATAGATCAGGGAGGAGTTGGTTGTAGGAGTGAGGGTGAATACGACCAAAAATATATTGTACTCTTTGAAATTTTCAAAGAATTAATAAAAACATACTTTAAATGATAGTTTCTTAAATAATGAGATGAAATAGAGTAAGAAGGTGATAGGCAGACAAATGAGGACTCATTATATAGTTCTGGCTGGCCCGGAACTCACTGTGTAGACCAGATTGGCCTCAAACTCACAGAGAGCTGTTTGGCTTTGCTTTCCAAGGGCTAGGATCAAAGGTGAGTACCACCATACTTGGCTATGTTTTACTTTGTAATAAAAACATACAAAAAATAAAAATCTTCATGAAGATAATATGTTTTGGGGAGCAAATATTTAACATGGATGACTGGAAAAAATAGAGAGCCAATGGCTAAAATGGGATATTTGAAATCACAGGGCTCAGGGAGAATAGATGTCTGATGGGAGATAGATAAAAGACAGAGGAGATAGTTGATGAGCCAAGAAGCTGTAGCAGATGAATGAGAAAATGATTAAGAGGAAAACCACAAGAGCCACATCATTCTTGGGTGCTGGAGAAGAAAAGATGTGTATCCCTGAACTTATAGGTGTGTTTCTATGGAGCAGAGGAACTATACCCCTTCACTTGCTGAAATTGGAAAGTGTGAAGCAGGAGGATTACACAATGAAGAGCAAGGCTCTGAGCTGCTTAAAGTGATGTATTCATCAGAAGGCTCTTTCCAACAGTCAACACTTCAACACCAATTTGTTTGTGTGTGGGGGCAGATCCTCTAGACACAGCTGACCCAATATGACTGCTGCCCTATCTAATATACTATCATCTCCTAAGAGTTTGAGCCAGAATCATGCAGTTAAGCCATTCATTAGTGCCTGTTCCAGGATGCTGACTGAGACACTAATTGTACTTTAAAGACACTAATCTTTACAATGAAAGATACAGCAATAATTATTATAATTCCAAGATGATGGACTAGCCATCATTTTGTGGCTGAGAAAGGAATAATACCAGTGAACTGGACTTTGCTCCTTGATGTTGGGGAGACTCTGCCAAAGTCAAGGTACTATTGTCTCCATGTGATCACTGATGTCCTCTGCATCACTGTCAGACCTGGGATAGCAATGACACTTCAGATTTTTCAATGAGTATAACATGGTAAGTTGTGAACACCCTAAGGTTTGTTAAAATTAAAATAGGGCACAGTAAAATGGGGTTCAAATAGGTGGACATCTCCTTTTCTTTCATATGAGCAAATGATTAATGATTAGAATGGAGTTATGCTCCCTTGGTGCTCAGGGTACTTAATCACCCTGGCTTTGTTGTTTCACAAATATAATAGCAATTGTACAGAAAATGAGGAAGAAAATTCACAAGATCCATCTTTTCGGTTCATCACGCTCTCTTTTAGATCTCATAAGTTACTATTTATGGATCTGTGAATGTGAATAATCACATAGCTGGAGCATAAGTAAAATAATTTCCCTTTCTACTGATTGCTAGTCATTTACAGAACACTATATACTCTCCATACTTTTATTTAAAATAATTCCTTGAATAAATGTAGAATAATTTAGTTAGCCATCCCTACACTGCTGAGTTGTACTTTTGAACCAATTAAAAAATCATTTTGAACAGAAAACTTCCTCTTACTCTTCAGTTATTTTCTTATGAAAAGCTTTCTTGCCTCTAAGAAGGCTCATGGTCATGTGTGTGTGTGTGTGTGTGTGTGTGTGTGTGTGTGATGCATGTGAGCACATGTATGCAATGTGCAAGGAGGAGGTAAGGTCCAGAGGACAATCTCAGTGGTCATTCCTCCTTATATGCCATCCACTTTGCTTTTTGAGGCAGGATCTCTCACAAGAACTAGCCAAGTTGGCTAGTAGGCTATTTGGCGAGCCTCAGGAAGCCTGTGTCTCTGCCTCCCCTGCCCGACCCCCTCATGCTGGATTACCAGATCACACCACCACAGCTAGCTTTATACACATGTCTTGGGAATCAAACTCAAGGCCTCATGCTTGAGCAGCAAGTATTTCACCAACACCCCAGCTCCCTTTGGCCATTTTCAGAGCAACAAAGCATGACTATTCACTCCCAGCTAGACATGGAATAAACCAGGTGATGCTTCAGGGATTAGCTGAAGTTGAGAAAAGGAAAAGGGGGTGAATGTCCAGATGTTGTGATTTAGGTTTTAGAGTCAAATGTTGAAACAGCAACATTGGTAAATGCCGTAAAAGCCGTAAATGCCTCTTTGTTCTGAAAGCAGTTAAGAAGCTTCTCCGTAATTCACTTATACAAACTGTCCTCATTCTCTGTTTCCTCCTCTTTGATTGGTCAGTACTCATCAGTACTCTAAGTTGCCTGGACCACACTATGCTTGGCTAAATAAATAAGCAGAGCCCATGTACTAGCAGCTGGCAGGCATAGGGTGAGCAGCTATGCAAAGTGCCTGTGTTTGAACAATAAAGAAGCAGGGAGACCAGAGTCCAACTTCAACTCTGTGTCTATTCTTTGACAACATGCCAAGTCAGCAGGGACTAATGCCTTATAATCAAAGCTGGTCCACAGAGTTCATGGATGCCCTTCTAAACATTAAAGAAATTGTTTTATGTTAAACTTCTAAAGTCAGAGTTTTCCAAATGTTGGATTAGTTTTGCTGTCTTCCCTGTGAGCATGATTTTAAGCATAGAGAGGCATGGCAACTTCATAAATTTTCATGCTGACAATTCCGAGCAACTGACAACAGTGAGGTCATGTAAGAAGGATTATATTGTGTCATATCTTACCCCCCCCACTCATACATACCCCACCTCACTCATACACACCAATCCCTACAACCTCCACTAATGGAAACCTCCTGTTGTGATTTTCCAGTTTGAGGTCTCTGAAGAATATTTCCAATGGACAACTCCATAGAGAACACTCCTTAGCTTTTGAAGGCCACAGCCTGGATAGAGACATGTCCAGGGAAAAACACAACTTGTCTTTCCCCAGTCTCATGGGGTCCTCGCCTGGGGCCATGCTTTTCTCTGCAGCTTCCATAAAGAAAGCAGCAACCTACTTTCTCCATAGATGAAATGCTGAGTGTGACACATTGCAGTTATTTACTGCTTCCTGTGTTTTGAAAATACCAGGTGTAGCCCTTAAGGTAAGTGGTCTATTTTAAAGTCTCTTGGCTATTATATAGCTGAATCTGCTATTTTGCATTAATTGAAAACCCAACAAGGACTTGGGATGTGGCTCAGTAGAAGAACATCCTCCAGGTATTAACAAGGCTATAGATCTCAACCACAATCTCACATCACTACCGCCACAAACAACCTAGATTGACTTGTGGTACAGTTAACCTTGCATAGTAAGCTTTCCAAATGGGGACAATACCCAGAAGTGCTACTAACAATGGGAATCAAAACAAGACATTTTAACGGGGGTAATGATGCACATCTGTAGAGCCAGCACTGGGAAGCTTGGGACACAAAGCTCACAGGTTTATGTGAACCTCTCTCAAGTAATCCTTAGCTCCCATCAGTCACATCCTATATATCTTTCTGTAAGTCCTGTTAACCTCTGGCTCGTCACATTTGTATGGATTGATAGTTCTTCGTTAAGATAGTATACTAGGACTGAGGATGTTGCTCAGTGGTGGAGTGCTTGTTTAGAACATATGGGGTCCCAAGTTCCATCAATAGCACCACCAAAAGTTTTAAATTAAAAATAAAATGATGCCACCTAAAGCCACGTTCTAACCATCTCTTGAGTCATTATCATTGGATTTCTTCCATATGGACGCATTTGTAAATAAAATTTATATAGTTTTCTCTTGTTAATCATTCTTTGTCAATCTACTTTGCAATAGAAATAACAAAGTTGATGAAAAGTTCTATTGTTTCCTCTCCTCACTGGAATTAATTTCACAACCAGCTGTGATACCTGGAAAGGAACCACCACAGGCATCAGCCACTAGAAACAGCCTTGAGCAGTGTTGCTGTGAAGCTACAAGATGCCGTGGGAGGGGCTTATCACAGTCCAATAACCACTTCCTGGGAATCCCACCAGCTTATAGACAGCCAATCAGGATGGCATGCACGCACACAAATACATGTATGTGTGTGTGTGTGTGTGTGTGTGTGTG
Source organism: Peromyscus nudipes (assembly GCA_902168325.1). Lineage (NCBI taxonomy): Eukaryota > Metazoa > Chordata > Mammalia > Rodentia > Cricetidae > Peromyscus > Peromyscus nudipes. The sequence goes on along the minus strand of CABHPH010162514.1, from coordinate 34,675 downwards.
TGGCAGGGTGGCAGGGCTGTGTCTTGTTGCTCCTGGAGATGAACCTTATATATGCTAGCCCAATATTCTACCGCTGAGCTATATACTCAGCTCTCCTTTTTAGTTTTTATTTGGGGACGCAGTGTCTCAGACCTTGGACTTAAAATTCTCTTGTCTCACCCTCTGAGTAGCTGGGACTACAAGACCTGTACCACTATGCCTGGCTAAGATGTTGTAAATTGGCATGTATGTTGGTGGTAGATGTCAGGAAAGACAGTCGTATGTTGAGCAGATTGGAAAGAAAAGATAAAATTGTATCCACTGTAGTATTTTTGAATTCTTGAACGATGTTCTTTCAGGTTTACCAGAGCCTAAAGCTGCATTATCATCCTAATCACCATCATCACTATCACCATCATCATCATCACCATCATATCATCAATCTCACTGGTGTCTACTGACCCTCCCAGCATCATAACACAACCAAAAGCAAAGCTCCCTTGTCACTCATCACCTTTACTATTGAGTTTGGTACAACTCAATCACTTCATCTCCTTTGCTCCACCAAATGATTTCCACAACACTGATTAAGTTTCTACTTTGAGAACACATTGGGTAATAACAAGCATATTTTAATTTGAGTTTTGCTTGCATGTATGCCTCTCCTATTATTTCCATAACACTTTGAAGCTTCAAATGCTCTGAAGATATGTCAATGTGAAGTAATCAGAGAATGATGTTAAAATCCACCTGGACTTCTTGGTACTATCTGCATCTAAACTGAAGAAGTGAAAAGCAGTTTCTTACTTGCAACGTGTCTGCTTATGAGTTTTTAAATTAACATCTGTTCTCCTGCTCTTGGAGCCCATGGAGAGTCGAGTCCTGGGTAAGTGTGGTTCACTGCATCTTTCCCAAAGTCCACCTTGTCTGGGACATCATAAAAGTATACATTATATAAATGCATATTGCTTGAGTAAATGGATTTGGTACTAAATAAAACTACTTGAATGCTGCTAGAAAAAATGGCTATAGGTGTTAAGCTTTTCTGCCCTGAGACATTCTTCAATGTTTCTTCAAAGTATTTCTACCCCATGTGCACTGGTGGGGAGCAAAGGCTCAGGAGCCCTCTCACTATAATTTATTACATTATGTAGCACCTATCACCTTGCTACTGTATCTAGGGCAGTGATTCCCAAGGTGTGTTTCATAATATGCCAGAGTTTCTCCGCGGAGCAGTAAGTGCTTAAAATAGTCTCAAAATAAAATTAATTTCATCCTTCATCCTACTTAATTCTTTAAAATAAACACAGTCCATGGGAGAGCAGCATTATCAATAAATAAATATAACACTCAGCTTGTATGTTTCCAGGGGCATTGGTCACCAGAGAGCTGGGTTTTTCCCAAACTAGTTATTTGACATTTACTTTTTATTTTATGTGAAATATGTATCTTAAGATAAAATTATGCATGGGACCTGTTCCCTACTTAAAAGTTGCTTGCTCAGACTACAGTGGAATGGAGATAACATAACATAAAACCCAAAGATTCAGATGCAGCATTTACTTCTTGTCAACATGGGAATTCATTTTCTTAAGCATTTCACCTCTTGATTGCATCAAAATTAGCAGTACCTATACCAGGTGCAAGCAATCCAATATATCCTGAAGCTTGAGCAACTTTCACTGACTCATGTATTCACTTCCCTTCAAAGTCTCTAAAATTGAGGGGCCAAACCCTAACACCGTAGTGAGGTGCCTGAGAACAAAGTTAAACACTCTCATCAGAACTAATGTCCTTCCTACCTCCTTTCTTCACAGCAACTATAAGCTCTAAGTCTGATGCTTTAGAATATGATCCTGGAACTCAATGATGTGAGCAATCATCTCAGCTCAGTCTCTGTGTACCCTCAGTAATGTGCCTAGATCTCTTCTCCCATTGAGTGATGAAGAGACTAAGCTCTTAGAATTGTTATGTGAATTAAATGAGGGACTGTGTAAAGCTCCATGTACACTCTTTCCTCTTTCCTAAAATAATGTAAATCATATCATCTTGCAATTTCAATTCTCATCATTAAAGATACCAAAACAATGGCATTGTTCAGAGTATGTTTTTAGATAATCATTCATTTTGAAATGCATGTTATTATAATAATTAGAAAATGATTTATTTTGGTGAATGGTGCAGGGTGACGGTGTGATTATCAGCACTGTGAATGTCAGGTAAGTGACGTTAGGGTGCCACCCCCTGGGGCAGACAACATACAGTCTTTTCAGATTATGTCAGCGGTCTTTATATTTGCTATGCACCACATGTTTGTGTCTACCCAAATTCATAAGCTAAAGCACTAGATCCCAATAAAATAATATTACATGGTGAGAGTTATGGAAATATTTTTGTTGAGAAATGGCCGTAAGGATGATGTCTTCAAGATGGAGAAGGAAAAAGAGGCTACAGCATATTCTCTCAGCCATATGAGTCCATGACCAGAAGACAGACGTTTACGAACCAGGAAGCAGTTCTTCACCAGACATTAGAACTGCTGGTGCCTTGGCCTTAGCCTTGTTGACTGTAAGAATGGTGAAAAATAAATATGTTGAGGCCATTCTTCATTTTTGTTATAGCAGCCTGAATCAGTTAAGACAGAAGCAATGTAAAAGTCCTGATGATTTGCCATGTTATATAATGTATTGTATCTTTACATAATATATACATGTGTATCAAAATATGACATATATAAAAACATAATATATGAAGTACCCACTTCCACCAGTAATCCAGAACAGATTATGCCAGAATTGTAAGTGAACAACATTATACAGTAAAACCTTCCACTACATTTGTATTCTGGCTTGAACTCCCTTCTCAACTTAGTACTGTGAAGACAAATGGAGTCATCAATATGACTGGTCAGACAAAGCATCCAGGTCCCCAGTAGACAGGTTCTTGTATCTTTAAAGGCCTTGTACTTGGATGGGTTTTCCTCCACTTTACATTCAGGAATTGGTAAGCTGAGCCAAGACCTTGTTGTTGGATTGCCCCCTTTTCTCTGCTTGACATTATTGGTTGTTACTTCCAGCCACAAAGCCATATGGCAAATGGCACATACTTAAGATTTAGGATCAAAAGGCAGTAGGAAGCACCATTAAGGACACGCACACCCCATTTCAACTCCACTAGATTTCTACATTTGGATGTGCTGGGAACTGGAACATTCAATCCCAACACAATACTCTCCCTTCATTAATCTTTTGACATCTCCTCCCAAAGCCCTCCAAGAAGGAGAAATTATGAGACAGGGCACAGATCAGAAGAGATCACAGACATTTTGCATGAAAATATTTTTAGCAAGTGCACAAATATACTCAGTGAGATCATGGAATTTTCTATCCTGAAAATAATTTTTCAAAAAGAAATTGTCCTTGATATCCCCTTGATTTGGCTGGAAGAATGTAAGAACTTCTATTTGGGAATCCAGAAGAAAACACAGATTAGAATCAAGACTAAGACATAAAGTTGGTCAAGTATGTAGTTTTATATTTCTCTCTACATTCTTTGGAACACGAAGAGCATAGCGAGGCCAACATCATTACTGTATGTTGAGTTCCCTCCCTATTACCACATTCTAAAGTGTCTATATTCATTTCTAGTTTGCAACAAATTCAGTTCACATTCAGGAGCAAGAGAAGATGAGAAGACCATTCTCCAAGACAGATAGGTTTTTTTTTTTCAACACCATGTAGTGTGTACATGGCATAACGCTTTGGATCATGTGCACCTGCTCGGATCACCCCATGCTGAGAACCTTGGCATTCAGCATCTGCTCTCAGTCCCAAAGCTTCGTTTGCCCCTTCTGCCCAGAGTTAGCAGTCACTGCAATTTTAAATGTAGTATGGCTTGTGTGGAGGAAGCAGAGCATATGTAAAGGATTTGGTAACAGAAAATGTGTCCTTATGTTGCTGCTCCTCTAATGATTTGGGGCAGTGACTTGCCCTTGAGGTGCCAGCTCAGTATTTTTGCCCATTGCTCCTGGCCCATCTCCCATGCAGTTTCCTACCCACAAACTGTAGCTGGAGCTTTTCAGCAGGCACTAAGTTCATTACCTCTGTTCTTGTATCTAATGTTCAACTCCAGTCTCTGAAGCTGACCCATCTTAATACTTGGATTCAGCCTCTTCCTGATAATTGGGTGTTGGCTCATTCTAAACTTCAATGGTACCCCTAGCCATGAAAGGTGTCAGCCAGGCTGCTATGAGCATTGTTGCAAAGTGCTCACTGGAGATTGTTACACTGACTTCTCTTGTCTGATATTGAAAACGAAAGAAGCACCTAGGCAGGGTTTAGATGGCCTATGCCACGTAGCTTGTTCTGCACTGACCAATGGTCAACCTGCATGCAGCTGTCAGGCACACCCAAGAGTCTCCTTTGAAATACATATGAGGTCAAGAACTGAGGACAATAAACAAACATGTACAAATGAATGCAGTGCAACTTGAGTAAATGAATATGAGGAGAGAAAAAAATACAAAGTGGAAGATTCCCCAGCAATCAAGAGTTATCGATACTCAGTAGAGACTACAATAGTGAAAACTGAATTTGAACAAAAATTCATAACTACTCACTGAAGTCAATGGGCCTCATGACTATTCAGTACAAGGAAAAGCAGGCAGGGACTTTTGGAGTCACATCATACAAAGGCACAGGGCACTCAGGGCACAGCCGTGGTGTGCATAAGTGTCATTTTACCAATTCCTTTCCTACTCTGACCCTCTCTCAAATTTTACCACACACAGCAGCCTCCATGACACTTGAGTGTATTTTAGTGATTGCAGATTTACTTACAGGAAGAGGCAGCCGGAGATGATGCCTCCGGAATCAAGCTCCTTTATGCCAAAGCCTCTGGACCTGTGGTCCAGCATGCCAAACACCTCATTCCAAGTACCCAGTGAGAGTTCACTTATAAGGCCATGCTTCATAAAACCCATCAGTATAGCTCTTTGATGGAGATGAATTATAGTTTACATGCAATTAAAACATTGTTAATGATCAGATGAAGGTACTTGAGGCTCTGATAAGGGGAACTTTGAAAATGAGATGCTCCCAGAACCTCTGAAGTCTTAAGCACTTGTCAGTTCATGTTTTTAAAAAGCACATTAGTTCTAGCCAGTATCCATATAACCTTTCTCCTCTCTCTTGCTCTGTTTCCCTGGCAACCATTTAAAAGTGATGCAAAAGGCCCTGCTGTCTCCAAGAAAGCACAGAAAATAAAAGGACAATGGTCTTATGCTCTCTCTCTTTCTTGAGGATTTTTCCCATCTTCCCAACCACTTCCTCAGCAATGAAGGTTTCACAGTCTCTGAGCCATTGCACCTTGAATGTGAGACTGTGGGTAATTAAGGAGGAAGGTGCCATGCCAGGTAGAAGCAGCTTCCACGAGATGATGGTTAGACTTTCAGGGTCATCTAGGAGGCCTAGAGACTGCCGTGGAACTGTACTTAGTACAGAGACGGTGACAGAAGCTTGTGTGAGGATCCTCCTGCCTTCAGACCTGGCATCCAGGGCAGGCATACTCAAAAGACAGCGATACTGCTGTCATTTGATGCTCAAGCAAATCAATACAGAGGTGACACTTAAGCAGGCCCAGGGTAGCCTCAACCCCTCTCCGGCAGCAGTAGCCAGCATCTTCTTATTTGCTCTGCCTCCCTAAACTCCTCTAAAGAGTTTTTTTTCTTTTCTCCTTTACATTTTTTTCTGTTTAAATAACAGAAATTTTCCTTGTCTCACCAGCCACAACCTTCCAGACTCCAGGAAGCAGACAAGGAGAGAGTGGTGTTGTACAAGACTCCCCAGCATGCTCAGGACAAAGCCTGGGCAAACAAAGGGCACACCTGGAGCCTCTTGTTCCCCATTCTTGAGGAGTCTGGTAAAGAACCTTTTTAAAGACAGCAAACACAGGTGTGAGGCATGACCCACATGCCAGAGACCCAGTGAAAGGTTCCACACAGGTGATCTCTTTGAATCTCCTAAGCACCTCTGTCTGTGACTAGACCAGTTCTCATTACCTACCTTCTTTGTATCTTTCAGAAGCTGGTTTTTGTTCAGGGTCCAGCAGGGCCTTAGATCTGGGGTTCAAACCCAGGTGTGTGTAAAGTTTAAAAGGTCGTGCTTTTTTCTGGGAGGCTGTGCTACCTCCCTGTATGGCCTATCAAGGCCCAATAGACTGAGTGAGCCAGAGGTCAGGATCAGGGCTCCCAGGCAGAATACATCCAGTAAGCCTCATTATCCACGCCACTAATACATCCCCAGAGCATCCTTTAGAGCATCTCCCGGCTGATGCCATTTCAGAGATGGAGCAACCCAGGAGCAGAGTCCATGTCAATTCAAGAGTTTGTGTGGAGGACTTTCAACAAGCTTGATACTTGCAAAAACAACGACACAAGCTTGAGATAATGAACTACCCTTCAAAGGCAGAAGCAAAGCCTTGGGTGGTGAGTTGTCCGCCTGTCATCCACTGATTGGCTGGCTTTGAACAAGTTCTCAGCTTTGGCTTCCTATTCATAGAATGGTAACAACATGAAGTCCTGCCTCAAATAGCTAGGCGAATTAAATAAAATAATGTAAGCAATGTTCATGTTAGAGCTTAATTGGGATCATTACTGGCTCACAGTGCAACTGAGACGTTGCTGAAATAGAAAAGTGAAATGGGGTGAGGCTCCAAAGTTCATGCCTGAGGACTGTGAGCAAAGGGGGAGTAAAGATGTGTGAGCACCCAGGACAAATGGAGACGGAATGATACTGGCATCAGTGTTTAGGGGCAGGAAAGAAGCCAATACAGTTGAGAACTTCAGGACTCATGGACAAAGGTGTAAGCTTGGGAAGAGGTCGGTTTACAGAAGTCAGATTTGGTCAAGGGTGTATGAGAGGTTCTTCTGGGACTATGACAACAGATAAAGAGCTGCAGGCAGGAGATTGGCCTGGTTGTAGAAAGCTTTAAGGGTGGAATTTATTTTCGCAGAAAAGATCGCAGACTGCAGCAATTTGTCAATTTGTGAAGGAGGATGCCAACACGCAGCATTTTTGGTTACTCGAGCACTCTGAGGAAGTATAGTCCCAACACAGAAAACAGTGGGTCCAAGTACAGCCCAGGAAAAAATAGTGCAGTTGTATAAATCAAACCAGAATATCTTCTTCAGACCTCAGACATCCTGCATGTAAGGACATGCTTTACTTTGTGACTCAGGGGACAGACAGGCGTAACCTCAGAAAATAGACATCCAAAGGGAAGGGATGAGAATATGAAGAGATAAGAGATAACAGGGTCAGTCTCACCGATCTAGAGCTAAAGGGGCATTAGCAGTGTCAAGACAAACTCATCCTCTGAAGCAGATTCCCAATAGGTTAATAAGTTTGTGTGTGTGTGTGGGGGGGCTCATTGTGCTGCTTTATAAATTAAAGAAATTTTAATAGGTTTAGCAAGCAAGTTCATACTTGAGTTATGAGTTAGAGTCATACTATACCAATCTTTATCTTACTCCAATAGATTCCTCTATTTTGGCCATTCTATTTATATTCTTTTATCCTCCAACTTCATATTGAGAAAGAGAGAGAAAGACAGACAGACAGACAGACAGACAGACAGACAGACAGAGACAGAGAGAGGTTGAAGACAATAGTGAACTTGAGACCACCCAACACTGGTTCTTTGATAAATTTATCATGATTGGTCCTAGGACAGCAGTGACTCTTGAAGGAATCGACAAACCCCTGACTACAGCAATATTAGGATTCAGTTGATATTACAGTCATGTGGACCCATGTCCAGCTGGCTTCATGGAATCCTATCTAGTTCTCTGCATCTTTTTCTCGTGCTACTCCTTCACAGATATTTATTGCCTGCTTTCTGTAAAGTGCTGTTCTAGGGCTATATATAGAGTAGGGGCTGCAACAAATTGACCAGCTTCACATAACATATTCTGTGCTTTGAGAATGAGATTCAAAAATTAAAGTAGGAGAATAGTATGCACACACACTTTCTTCGTAGCTAAAGGAATGACTGTGTTTGGGTAAAACAAAGACCACTCAGCAAGAGGAAGAGAACAAGGACAGGAAATAGTATCTGTGAGCACAGCAGTGTAGGGACTGGACAAGGTGCAAGGTCCAACTGTACCCACAACTATGCCCTTCATCATGACCCCCCCCAAAAAAACCATTAGGGAGTCTTTGAATTGGAATGAATGTGAGCGGCTCTCTGATTTAACAGGATTGCTTTCCTGCTCTGTTGTAAGGATACATGTGGAGGGAGCTAGAAATGAATGCAGGGAAATCAGAGAGGGGATGGAGCAATACTGGAGAAACTTGGACCAGCGTGGCTGAGATGAGGCAGCTGAGAAGTACATGCATTTGAGAGATAAAATCTGCAGGTCTTTTTGGTGGATTATATATGGGATAATTTATAGGCTGACTTGTTTGTCTTCCAGCAGACAAAGAAAAACCTGTTTGGTGAAATTCTAGAACTCAGTGTGGCAATATTAGCCCTGTGTCCTCGGCAAGGGAACTAGGCCAAGAGCTGGAGCCCTCCTGAATGAGATAGCACCCTTATAAAAGAAAGCTCTCTCATTCCTTTTAGTTCACAGAAAAGAGAAGACTGCAGCCTGCAGCCTGGAAGAAGGCCATCATCAGAGCTGGAGTATGCTCATAGCCTCATCCCATCCCAACATCCTGTTCTCCATCCAGAACAGTGAGAGATGAATTTTCGTTGTTTCCAGTCATCCACTTTATGGTTCTCTGTTCTAACTGCCTGAATTGGTGAAGAGTGCACACTTTAAAATGACAGACAAATGTGGTGGTATTGTGTTCCCCAAAATATTGTGTACCCTAATAAACTTATTTGGGGTCAGAGAACAGAAAAGCCACTAGATACTTAGGATAGGCAGTGGTAGCACATGCCTTTAATTCTAGCATTCCAGAGGCAGAAATCCATCTGTTCAAGGATACAGCCAAGCACGATGACTCAGGCCTTTAATCCCAGGGAGTGGTGGTAGAAAGAAGAAAGGTATATAAGGCATGAGGACCAGAAACTAGAAGCATTTGGCTGCTTAAGCTTTTAGCTGGTTAAGCTTCAGGCTTTCGAGCAGCAGTTCAGCTGAGAGCCATTGGGATGAGGACACAGAAGCTTCCAGTCTGACAAAACAGGATCAGTTGAGAAGTTGGCCAGGTGAGGTTAGCTGTGGCTTGTTCTGTCTCTATGATCTTCCAGTGTTCACCTCAATACCTGGCTCAGGTTTGATTTTATTAATAAGAACTTTTAAGATTCCTGCTACAGTCAAAAGCAGAACTAGTTATGGCTGAACAATAAGAAGCATGGGGGTGTCAAGCAGAGAGATGGGGAGGGTGAAGAACACATGGGTTGTCAGGGTACCCAAGTGGGTGGTGGAGGTAATTCCAACCTGGAGACCCAAGAGGTTAAGTACTGACAAGTTAAGTTTGGAAAGTCTTTTCAGCATTCAAGCAGAAATGAACACCAAACTTTGGATTTCAGGGGACATTCCAGGGCTGAACATAAAAATGGAGATGTCCTCGGCACACAGATAGTGTTAAAAGTCATGAAATGGGAGGAGGTCATCAGGGGTCCTCAGAGACAGAGAGGCTGAGGGAATCAGAACTGGATGCTGAGAACTCCAGTGCCCAAGAACAAGGAAATCAGGATTCAATGAAAGACACTTTAGGAGGAGAAGCAAGAGGTCAGAGGTCGTAGCAGATACCAGAGAGAAGTTTTCAAACCAAGTAGTAAAATATGGTTTGATCATCATATTTTTGGTAAGGCGGAAGTCATTGATGTTACCATCAAGGAAGATTTGAGAAAGATGCTAGGCATATACTTTTGTTCTGGAAGAATGTTTATGTTGAAACCTCCTCCAACTACCAGTGTGATGGAATTTTTGAAGCTGGAAATTCCAAATGAGTCTCTTGAGTGGGGCACTCATGATAGATTATAAGAATCTTATAAGAAAACATATCAGAAAATTTAGTTCCTCCCCTTTATTTGAGAATGTAGTGTGGTGGCTGTCTATAAGCCAGGAACCAAATAGAATGCTATTTTATGCAACAGTAAAGACTCTTTTCCTACTACCAAACATACCCCAGGCCTGCCTGATGGTTTGTTAATACTGTATATTTTCTATGCAAGGACCCTGAGAAGTTTACTGGAGAGATGGCACTATCTACCCAGTTTTACTAACTGACAAATTATTTAGAGAATGGGAGGGGGGTATTCTCAAGGCTCTTTGCAGGGGAATGGGGGTGGCACACAGTGTCATACAAACAAAACCTGATAGTGGTTCTTGCTCCTTTGGTTGAAAAGTCAGTGTGCCTTCTTTCCCACACTGCCTGCTGATTTTATTCCCTTTGGGTCTTCATCTGCTGGATTCTCTTTCTGGAAGGCTTGGGCACCCATGCTGACTATAGCAGTGTTCCACAGAGGCTTGTTCTGTGACCCTTAAGATGCAGACACAGACAGCTGAGGGAGATAGAACACAGCAACCAGAGCACCCTTGACAAAAACCCAGGTCACCACCCATTCCAAAAGAAAGCAGACCAAGATACAGACCGCGGGCTTCTATCTGCAAAAGGTGGTCCCATGTGGGTGAAAATCAAATTGTTGTTTGTAATTCTCAGAGATCATTAGATACTATAAAAATCTACCACCTTTAGGACATTCCCTCAAACGCTGAGTTTGTTGCCATGGCATTAGCAGTCCAGAGGCCAAGGCGGTGCACAGAGTAAAGAGTCCATTTACCAAGCATTTTCTCTTTTATTCTTTTCTCTCTTATGGCGGAGAAAGCCACTTCAAATATCTTGCTTAATCCTCACTCCAAATTCAAGAAATGGGAATTATCAACCCTCCTTTCCAAATGGGGAAAAACAGAAACTTGGAATGCTATGTAACTTGGCTGAGGTCAGGCAAGTATTAGATAGCAGGGCTGAAATACAACCAAGCTCAGACTGTGTCCAAAGCCTGGTGCTCTTCATTGCAGCGTGCTACTGGATGTGTGAGCCTTCTGTCAAATTGTTGCTCTTCCAGCAACGGGTGTGAAAGAAAAGTGCCAGTCAATACCAGAGCTGCCAGAGGTGGAAGTCCACAGGCCTATGTCTCGGCATCTGCATTGCTGCTGTTAAAGAGGAGAAACTGGGCTTCCCAGAGCATAGCCAGGGGCACTATCTCTGCCTCCCAGGGGGACAGACTGGGGATTTAACTATGGTCTACTCACCCCCCATCTCAGACGCGTGTGCACACGCATGCACGCATACACACACATACACACACACACACACACACACACACACACACACACACACACACGCGTATTCAGAAGGTGCACTATACTGCAGAACAATGCTTCTCTAGAGACAGGATTCTCGCAATGAACCAAAGGCTAAAATAGTTGACCCAAAAGCCCCAGCCTGTGGGCACAAAAGCAGGCTTGAAGTGAGCATGGGGAGGAGTGTTTGTGCTGCGGTTTGGGTGGTAGATTGGTTGTATTAATTGTCTATTTTGAAGTTTGTTACCACTCACACCAAGTATCTCCTTAAAATGAGAGGGAGAGGAAGAGAGAGAGAGAACAAAAAGCCTAATCTAATATTCAACAAACATTCTGCACCCAAACAGCCCATCTTTGTCTGAAACCTTAGTTCCAAGAACCACTTACAGGCTTTCGTCAACACATTATAATATTAATCAAGACTCATAATGCGGAGTGATTTGCATGCCAACAAATATATTTACACTGTAAATTGTTTGTTGAGGAGCCTTGGAGAGAAATGCAATTCAGCGCCATAGAAGGAAAATCCCCCACTAAAGGCTGGAGGGAGAAAGCATCTGTGGTTGTTGATCCTCCAGAGGTTGAGTAAGAGCTTCGTTAGCTTCCATCCAACGCGAACAAAGAATTTAGTCCCAATGCTTTAAACAGAAGCAGCTTTACTATGAGCTCAACATGGTTCTCTCCTGTTACTGACACAAAATTGTGCCATAGCGCAGTTACAACTTTCCTAGGGATATAGATGGATCCGTGGAAGAGACAAACCTCTTGCTAAGCAACTGTTAGGCCTCACGACCACCCTGTTGAGTACACCTTCTAAATTCTGCAAGATTTATCTTCTTTTCTCTCTTCCCATCATCACCTCGTCACTGCTGTAATCACAGCTACCAATCATCTCTTTGCAGGGCCATTGTAATGGTGGCCTTCCTGCTCCTTGCATCCACTCTTGACTTCTGGTTCCAGTGCAGTAATTTACAGCACACAAATTCAGTTCGGATGAAGCGATGAGTTTATATGATAAACTGCATGGTCCCTCTCCTCACATGGCTCTTCTTTGCCTGCCATCATCCAATCCTGCCACTTGTCATCCCTCTCCTCTCTCTATGACCTTCTAATGGCTGTCCTAGAGGCCACATTTCCCCTGGCTTTCAGACTGTCTCAGGGACCCTGCCAATACGCTCCTCCTGCATGTCTATTTCAGAACACTCATCACAGAGAGCAATTAAATAATCATTTTTAATTCATTTAATTTAAAGTGTATCTCCCTCATTCTGATTCATTTTCATAATGTATTCCTGAATTATATGAGATGCAAAGTCCAAGAACAATATACTAAGAGAGTGCTGTTAAAAATATAATTGTCCTCATTCATTTCATCTTTTAGCCAATAAAAATTCAGTGTCTATTATATATAAGTAGTGTTTAGCTAGCTAGATGCCAATATACACAGCTATCAATTTGTACCTACCCTATAGGGGGAGAAAGGGAAAGGGAGGGAGAGGAGAGGAGAGGAGAGGAGAGGAGAGAGAGAGAGAGAGAGAGAGAGAGAGAGAGAGAGAGAGAGAGAATCTATTTGCTTAAATATGGAGGCATAAGTGAGGTTATTTGGGGCAGGGCCTGGTATGTAATCTATGACTTATCAAACTAAAGAGGAAGTAGAACTGGCCATAGGCTGGAGGTCTGAAAAAAACGCTGGGGCTTGATCACCAATATCCCAAGATAACGACACTGAGTCAAAATATATCATAAGCACAATGGGAAAAAGAATAACCCTAGAACTCTCAGGCGCCTTTTGTTTTGGGTTTGCACCTGTCTTCCAAGGCTCTCTCGCTACTTGGTTCATCAATTTTAACTTTTTTTTTAAACAAGCAAAGAAAGAAGTCCACTAAGGAGGAAGAGGAGGAGGAGGAGGAGGAGGAGGAGGAGGAGGAGGAGGAGGAGGAAGAGGAAAGAAGACCCAGCTGGAGTCAAGACCAGCCTTCAAATACTCATTTCGAAAAGGAGTTCCCACTAAGACCTGATCCCGTGGCTGCACTGAGCGGGCCAACTTCACCGAAGAAGGGCCAGCATCACTGGGAAACTCCAACGCGCAGCGCACCTAAAAAGCTAGCGCTTCGGTCCCAGATCCAGACGGTGAAGGATGCTTTCTATGGACAAGAAGATGAATAAGGGGTCATTCTTAGTCCACAAGACTTCACAGATCCGGGAAAGGCAGACTAAAGAAGTGAACAATGCTGAAGGAGCACCAATATTCTTCCAAGGTGGAAGGTGAGGGGAGACAGCAGGTGAGGGAGGATGGTATACAGGAAGACAGTCTCAAAAACGCTTGAAGACTGATGTGACCATGAATTGAGCTGGGAATGGGAGGGGATGTGGATGCCGGGTTGGAGTATTGAAGGGTGACGAGCTTTGCAAAACCAAGGGTTTGCAAAGGCGCAGGAAACAACTGTGCTAGTGTCTGAAAAGCAAGCAGTCGATAAAGAAGGTCACTATAACCTTACCAGCAGTGTTCTAGGAGTGGGGAGGAGAGAGGCATGTGGGGGGCGGGGTGAGGAATGAAGCCTTGACCGGCTTCATACTGTACTAACATGTCTGAAAATGTTCCAAGATGGTTGGGATTATCAGTTTGACAGGATCTAGGATCAACTAGGAAACAAACATTTGTGTATGGGTGGAAGGGATGCCTACGTTAAGTTAACTTAGGGGAGGGACCCACCGGAAGTGTGAGCAGGGGCCAGGATCCTCACTGAGTGAGAAGGAGAGTGAGCTAACAGTAGCATTCTTCTCTCTGCTTCCTGAACGTGGATGTGATGTGACAAGCTGCCTCAAGTCACCGCCACCCTGGCCTTCCTGCTGTCACAGATTGCACCCTCCAACGGTGATCCAGAATAACCCTTCCTTCCTTGAGCTCATCTTCACAGGTATGTTATTTAAGCAATAGAACAGTACTTAAAACAGATCATCTAGACAAAGAGATGCATTCAGAAAAGCTTTACTTTGAAAAAAATCAAATATAGAGTAAATAAGAGACCCCCAGCACAGGATGGAATAATAGGGAACTGCTGTTTGTAAGATGGAAACAGTTTATACTTGCAATTTCCTATGGTTCCTACATTTCTTAACCACAATGAAAATTTATATGTCATAATGTAGAATGGAAATCACTAATAATTTGTCACATTTAATTCATCTCTTCTCCCAAAATGTTTTAAAATAAATTATAGTTACTATGGCATTTGTCTAATAAATATTTAGTAGGCACCATTAAAAATTTGATATGCTTCGAAAGAAAATATGTTTATATGCTCAAAACAACCAGTGTCCATTCTTATGAGCTATGCTAGTTACTAGTCTCATCATTCTGAGAGAATACCTGAGAACACAAATTAAGGGAGATATCATTGGTTTAGGCCCACGTTTCAGGAGGGCTAGTCCCTTACAGTTTGAGAGACAGAGTGGCTAAAACAACCTTGTGAGATTGGTAATGTGCAGAAACATCTGGTTAACATGGCTCTAACTAGGAAGTAGAAAGGGCTTGGGCCAGAACCAAGGTCAGGCTATAACCTTCCAGGCCCACCTCTAAGTTACTCATGTTCTTGAGCTAGACCTCTGCCCCACAAATGCTCCACGGTGTCACAAAATATTGCCACCAGCTAGGGTCCAGCTGTCCAAACACATGAGCCTTTGGGAGATATTTTACATCTAAACCATAACATTCAATCCCTGGCCCCAGTGGGCTCATGGCCATCTTTTTATATATTAAAATATATTTTATTGTTTAAGAATTTCATACAGGAATAACATGTATTTTGATGAAATCTGCCCTAAATCCCTCCCTTTCAGTTTCTCGCACATTCTCACCATCAATATTTCCTCCCAGTTTCATGCGTTATTTGTATGTTTTAATTCTTTGAGAATTTCATACATTGTATTTTGGTATTTATCCCCTCTCCTATCTCCTCTTAGATCCACTCCCCATTCTATGCTCACTCACTTTTGTGTCCCGATTCTTTTGAGCCCTTAGAGTTCCTGTAATGTTGCCTATACACCATGAACACGTAACCATCCACTACTATTATACCTACCAGGGACCATGCCCTTTAAAGACATTTAATTCTCCTGATCCTGCAGCTATTAATTACCAATAGCTCCTCAGCTAGGATGGGTACCACCTACTGAAGCAGGAATAAACTCTCAGGGGCTGCATTGCTGAAGAAAACTGACACTCTCTGTCCCAACAGCCTTCAACTGACAAAAATTCCTCAACTAGGGTTGGTACTTTGTGATCATCTTCCCTCCTCCATATTGGAATTTTCTGGCCATTGTTTGCACAGGTCTTATGGATGCAGTCCAAGCTGTTTAAAATCATATGTGCAACCACTCTGTTGTATCCAAGAAACATTGCTTTGCTATAGTAATCCATCGCCTCTGGCTCTTACAATCTTTCTGTCTCCTTTTCCATGATGTTTCTGGAGATTTAGATAGTAATGTGATACAGAAGTCCCATTTAGTGCTGCTTAACTCTACATTCTTTTATTCTATACTCCCTGACTACTTATGCATCCTTGTTAATGCCATCTCCAGCAAGAAGAGACTTCTTTGATGAGCACTGAAATATGCACTAATGGATACTACAATAAGACTTCAGGAGTTAGTTTACTACTATGTCAACCCAGCAGAATAGTAGTAATAGCTTCTCCTTTATGACCTATGACCTACCTAGTCATGAGTTCATGGCCACTTTGTAATGTAAAATGCATTTATTTCAACTTCAAAGTCACCAGTCTTTAATAGTCTCAAAACAGTTCAAGTGTCCAAAGTCTCTCCTGAGACTCAAGGCAACTTAGGCTTCTTTACTTTTAAAGTTTCAGTATTGCTTGCTTGTATACTCCATACAGGTACTCCAACTCTTTTGCACACTCTCTGAATTCATCGACTTTCTCCAAGAATGTTGGTGCAAACGTCAACGACCCTGTAACTCTTCCATTCTGCATACCTACAAACCCACCACTATATGGGTGATTTTGTATTCTACTGTTAGATTTTGCAATAGCCAGATCCCCTTGGACCATGACTGAGGCAACCTCTGGGAAACTATATAGCTAAGTCTGAAAAAAATATTTCCCTAGGTAGTCCTGTTGGTGTAAGGCACAGCAGCAGCAGCTCCCTCTGCTCAGGCATTCATTTGTGTTAGTACACTCCTTTTAGATGAAAGTTTTTTGAATAAATTTTTGTTGTTATAGGCTTCAGCTTTCAAGGGTAGACTCTTGCTATCAACATTTTGAATCTGTCTCAGTAAAAGCCTTGGTTTCTTCTTAATTGCATTAATCTCTGTAACAGTTATAACTATGTTGACTATATTCACATTGTCAGTTCTTTTATTCAACTTTAAACATATTTGGACACCCATCTCCATCTTTTTGTTTAATTTTTTTCCTTTGAATTCTCAAGGTAAATCTCACCAAAAGCACCCAGCAACAACATACTTCAGCCTGAATGTTATGCTATCTTGAATTTTCCTCCAACAGTTTAGGCTATACCTTTTAAATTTAGTCTCATTCAAATTTTAAGACATGAACAGAATATAACCAGCATCTTTGCCATAATATAATGTGAATGGTCTCCATCTAGACTCCTAATAGATTCTTTATTCAACTCTGAAAGTTCCTGAGCCTGGACTTTACTATTCACATTTTTGTTCAACATTTTGGTCTTCTGAATTCCTAGTATGACAGCTCCATTTAGTATATTATTTGAAGATTTCTTTCATTTGAAACTCCAAAGAAACTTTATTTTGAAATACAGGTTTCTAAGACCTATGGACCACAAGGTAATGTTTACAACAGCAGCAACCCCACTTCTGGTACCAAGTTTTGTGTTAGTTGTTTTTTGTTTGTTTGTTTGTTTTGTTTTGTTTTCTCATTGCTTTAACAGATCACCTGAAAAAAATAAGGGAGGTGAGGTTAAGTTTGGCTCCTGGTTCAAGGGTTACAGTCAATTATGTCTGGGTAGGCGTGGGTGGGGGGGTGAATTAGCTCAGTGATGACAGCACTGTGCAGTGACTTGTTCACTTCTTAGCAGATAAAGAAACAAAAGAATCCCAGGCCAGAATTAGGGTCAGGCTATATCCCTCAAAGCCCATCACTCTAGCAACCCACTTCCTCCAACTGTACCCAAGCTGCTAGTTTACACAACTTCTCAAAACTCTGCCACAAGTGGGGATCAAGTATTTGGATACATGAGCCTCTGGAGGCATTTTACATGAAAACCACAGCATGACTGAATATTCTTTAGTTTCCAAAAACATATTTCACAGCTGCTTTGTTCAACTTTAAATTTCATTAAGTAATTTCATAATGTACATTTCTACTATATTCTTTAAGTAATTGAAGCCTTTTGAAAGAGTGACTTGGGAGCATGGGGGTAGCTGGAGATATGGCTCAGAAGCTAAGGACACTCACTGCTCTTGCAGAGGACCCAAATTCTGTTCTGCTTCTAATATCTACATGGCAGCCATTTGCAACTCCAGTTCTAGAAGATTCAATCATCTTCATTGACACTAGTGATTCATGAGGTAAAGATGTGTGTGTATGTGTGTGTGTGTGTGTGTGTGTGCGAGAGAGAGAGAGAGAGAGAGAGAGAGAGAGAGCGCATGCGCGCGCATGTGCGCGCGCAAAGTACTTGTACACATAAAATAAAATAAATGAATCATTTTAAAACATAAAATAAAAGTAATTT
Source organism: Peromyscus nudipes (assembly GCA_902168325.1). Classification (NCBI taxonomy): domain Eukaryota; kingdom Metazoa; phylum Chordata; class Mammalia; order Rodentia; family Cricetidae; genus Peromyscus; species Peromyscus nudipes. Next base: position 16,647 of record CABHPH010162514.1, on the reverse strand, counting down.
TGAATAAAAGTTTTAGGGTCGCTATGTAGTCTTTATAAAGTGGGGGTATTAATAAATTACAAATATATCATAAACCCTAGCTTCTTTAACTGTGGGTAGTAAACTCATATGGGGTTGTATAATTGAATGTGAGACTTAGGAAAATTTGACAAGAATAAAAGGTTTCTGAACCTAGAGTGACCAAATGTTAATACAAAGTCAAGCTTGTAAGGAGGCCAAAGTGTTTCTGCCAGGATTCACCCACGTGTCAGCCTTTGCTTCAGCTGTGGTCCTGAGCACACAACATCCATTCTTTGTACTGTGCATGGCATCTTCATGCTGATCAACATTAGCTAATGCTGCCTAAAACACCTTGGCTCGGGTTCAAGATCATTTCATGGTATGAAATGTAGTGATTCTTATTGTACTTACAATTTTTCCTGCTCTTATAAAACATAATGATTTTATTATGTAAAATGAAGACTTCTAATAATTTCCTACCATCATTCCTCAGCATGTGTCAAATTAGTATATCTTTATATTGTATTATGTGAGAATATTTGATTTTCAAAATGATTGTTTTTTCACTTGCTCACAAAAATTTAATTTAAAAAACCATTCAGTGAATTTTGGCTTGGGATTAGGATAGAATTTCCAACAATTTCTGAAATGGCCCTAAACATATTTCTGCCATTTTGAAGCATTTGTATGAAGCAGCATTCTCAATACGGATGGCTATAAAACCAATGTATTAATCAACTCTGAACACTGTCAAAGATGCTCTATGGACCACAATATCAAATATCCAGCTAATATGGAATTTGTGTATGAGATAAGCACACACATAACATGGCAGATGACTGTGAAGGTCAAAGGACTGTCTCCCATGTCAATTCTTGCTTTCTATCTTGGTTGAGACAGAGTCTCTCTTCCTGTTAATTTACTATCTATTCAAGATTAGCTGACCCACAGGTTTTCAGCCACTCTCCTGTCTCAGTCTCTCATCTCCCAGTAGGGGTACCCAGATATCACAGGCACTTTTCCTGCTGCATGGAGCTTTTCTGTGGGTGTTGGTGACCTGCACTAAGGTTGCCAGCCTTATGCAGCAAGATCTTTTCCTCCTAAGTCATCTCCACAGCACAAATATTTAGTTTCTTATGTAAAACTAAGCAAGCGCGTCCATCTCAATAGTATACAAATATGCTTTCCTCTTTAATAAATGGTAAAATTACATGTATACCAAAGAATTTCTTTGAAATAACTTTCTTGGTGATTTATTTTCAGTAAATACTGAATTTCTACACACATTCTACATACCTATATGACCTGAGTGCTTTAGTGTGATCGTTTTTTTGCTATGGCTTTTTTTTTTCTTTTTCTCCTTGAAAAATGATTTCTTTCTCTTTTGGTACCGTAATGTGTTGAATATATGTAACTTGTTTTTGATATTCATAGGTATATAACTCAGGGTTCTCTAAAGTGACAGAATTTATAGAATGAATCTCTCTCTATCTCTCTTTACACACACACACACACACACACACACACACACACACACACACACACACACAGGGGATTAGAGAACAAATGCTTTAGAATGATTTACAGGCTTGGTCCTGCTAATCCAACAATGACTAGCTGTGAATAGAAAGTCCAAGAATCCAATAATTGCTCACTTCACAAGGCTGGATGTCTCAGCTGGTCTTCATTATATGCTGGAATCACAAAGAAGTAGGCTCCAATGCCAGTGAAAGAATGGATATGCTAGCAAGGTGGGAACAAGCAGGTTAAGAACAAAGCTCCCTTCTCCCATGTTCCCACATAGGCTTCTAGCAGAAGGTGTCGCCTGGTTTAAAGTTGTGCCTTTCCACCTTTAGATCCAGATTAAAGGCATGTTTTACTAATTCAAACATCAAGATTAGAAGTGGATCTTCCTACTTCAAATTAAGCAAAAACGTCACTCACAGATGTGCCCTGCATTTTTGGGTTTTAGTTCCAGATGTAGCCAAGTTGACAACCAAGCACACCCATCACAATAGGAGCCTACAATTAAGAGAGGTGAGATTTTTAAAGTATTGGAATTTTTGAGGATTCTCAAAAGGAACTTTTAAAGTGGATTATACTTAGTCTATAAAGTAAATATGAGATGTAGAGGACAAGATTGTGGCTTTTAAGACTTATTTTTTATCACTTTAAAAGTTTTTATTTATTTAATTAATGTGTAGGCATGAGTGCCTGCATAAGGCAATAGGTTTCAGAGTGACATATTTGTGTGTCAAGGAGACAAGGGGTGGATTATTATTGTTGGTTTTTAATGGCAACTTGGCACAAATCAGAATCACTTGAGTAGGGAGCCTTACCCAAAGAACTGTCCTAATTGTCTTGATTGGTGTGGAAAGATACATCCCAAATGAAGGTGGTATCTTCTGGCAGCCCTCCAGCTACAAAGGATGTGGCAGAAAGCGGAACATCTCGCTCTCTGCCTCCTTGCCCTTCCATCTCCCTGCTGTGTTAGTTTGCTTTATTGCTGTTGCTGCTGCTGCTGCTGCTGCTGCTGCTGCTGCTGATGATGATGATGATGATTCCTTCATTGCTATCAGAACCAGGGTCTCCCGTCTTTCATTTAGACTAAGGAACAACATCTCTCCAGGAAACTTCTGGGTTTCCAGTATCAGAGGGGACTCCGGAGGCACTCAGCCTTGTGGACTAAGCAACTACCACCAATTATGAGCATCACTTCCTTTCCCATAGTAAAAGACAGACATTGGGTGACTACTCCTATTGCTGAGCACCCAGCTCCAAGAATCAAGTAACTACCAGGTTCCAAGCTCGCATGTGGGATTGATTCTGCTGTTGTTACTATTTTAAAGCTGACTTAATGAGTTCTTATATTTAATGAATCTGTACTTCTAGAGAATTCTGACAAATACACTGGGGTCATTTAAAAGGCCAAAAGGGGATGAGTTTAAGAGATGCTGTTCTAAAGGCTAGAATGATTTGTATACTTCATAGATTCATTCTTCAAATAAACCACAGATCATCTAACTCTCCCCAATCCTTCTCAGTTAGGTAAACTGGAACATTGTTTGGCTACTTGTTTGATCCTAGAGCACACAGTTGGATAGCACAACCATTAACAAAATTATAATCTAGCCAGGCGGCAGTGGCGCACACCTTTAATCCCAGCACTCAGGAGGCAGAGCCAGGTGGATCTCTGTGAGTTCGAGGCCAGCCTGGTCTAACAGAGCAAGATCCAGGACAGGCATCAAAACTAAACAGAGAAACCCTATCTTGAAAAACCAAAAAATTATAATCTAGATAAAAGGATTAGCCTGTTTTCAGCCTTCTATACAGCCCTAGACCATGTAGCTAATGTTGACAAGGAATGTCTCACTGTAGTCAAGTGTCGTCAAGCCACACTGCAGGCAGCAAAGAGCATGCAAAAGGACATCTCAACAGCTGGGAGACAAATGAAGGTGAAAACATGAACTTAGTATCCTGTAAAGGAGAGAGCCTCTTGGGAAAGGTTAGTTTCAATCATCGGATGCACTCCAAATACGACTTATGCCCTATGCTCATGAGCAAGGTGGTAATGGCTGTGTGGGTCAAGCATCAGTTGTAGAAATCACAAATGTAGAGGACTAGTAGTTCTAACTGTATATATAGTACCCCTCCCTTATCTATGGGGGTTATGTTCTAAGATTCCCAATGGATACCTGTAATTGTGGACAATACTGAATCCTATAAATACTATGTTTAATTATATACATACATACTTGTGATAAAGAGTAATTTATAAGTTAGGCACATAAAAGATTAAAAACGACTAATAATATGGCATAAGAAAAGGCAGGTGGGTCAATGGGATTGAATTGAAGACTCTGATATAAATCAACACATCTATGAACATCTGATTTTTTGACAAAGAAACCAAATTATGCAATGGAAAAAAGAAATTATCTTCAACAAATGGTGCTGGCATAACTGGATGCCAGCAGGCAGAAGAATGCAAACAGATCCATATCTATCATCCTACACAAAACTCAAGTCCAAGTGGATCAAAGACCTCAACATAAGTTCAGTTACACTCAACCTGATAGACAAAAAAATGGGAAGTAGCCTTGAATATACTGGCACCAGAGACAACTTCCTGAATAGAATACCAGTAGCACAGACACTGAGACCTCTTGAAACTGAAAAGCTTCTGTAAGGCAAAGGACACTGTCAATAAGACAAAGTGACAGCCTACAGAATGGGAGAAGATCTTCACCAACCCCACATCTGACAGAGGCTGATCTCCAAAATATATAAAGAACTTGAGAAACTATACATCAAAATACCAAATAATCCAATTAAAAAATGAGGCACTGATCTAAACAGAGAATTCTCAACAGAATAATTTCAGATGGCTGAGATACGCTTAAAGAATTGTTCAACATCCTTAGCCATCAGGGAAATGTAAATCAAAACAACTCTGAAATACCATCTTATAACTGTCAGAATGGCTAAGATCAAAAACACTAATGACAACTTATGTTGGAGAGGATGTGGAGTAAGGAGAACACTCCTCAGTTGCTGGTGGAAGTGAAAAATTGTACAGCTACTTTGGGAATAGATATGGCAGTTTCTCAGAAAATTGGGAACCAATCTACCTCAAGACCTAGTGATACCACTCTTGGGCATATTCCCAAAGGATGCTCAACCATACCACAAGGACACTTGCTCAACTATGTTCATAGCAGAATTATTTGTAATAGCCAGACACTGGAAATAACCTAGATGCCTCTCAGACAAAGAATGGATAAAAAAAAGTGGTAAATTTACACAATGGAGTACTACTTAGCTGTAAAAAACAATGACATCATGAAATTTCAGGCAAATGGATGGAACTAGAAAAAAAAATCGTCTTGAGTGAGGTAACCCAGACCCAGATAGACAAACATGGTATGTGCTTACTCATAAGTGGATATTAGCTGTAAAGTAAAGGATAACCAGGTCACAATCCACAGCCCCAGAGAAGCTAGATAAGAAGGAGGGCCCCAAAAGGGGCACATGGGTTTCCCTAGGAAGGGGAAATAGAAGATATCTGGGTAAACTGGGGGTAGGAGGCTGCAGGGATGGGAATATAAGGGATGGGTTTGGGCTGTTGGGGGTGGGACAGAGGGGAATAGTAACAAAAGAGATGTCTTGATGGGGGAACATTTTAGGATTAGGGAGAAACCTGGTGCCAAGGAAACTCCCAGGAATCCACAAGGATGACCGCAGCTAAGACTTCTAGGAAGAGTGGAGGGGGTACCTAAACTATCCTAATTGTCATCAGAGAGCCTTCATCTAGTAACTGATGGAAACAAATGCAGAGATCCATGGCCAAGCACTGGGCTGAGCTTGGGGAATCCGGTTGAGAGGGAGGAAGGATTGTATGAGCCAGGGGATCAAGATCATCACAAGGGAACCCACAGAAATAACTAATCTGGGAGCTCACAGACTCTGGACCCACAGCTAGGGAGCCTGTATGGGACTGACCTTGGCCCTCTACCATGTGACAATTGTGTAGCTTGGTCTTTTTGTGGGACTCCTAGCAGGGGAATCAGTGCCTGTCCCTAATGCTTGAGCTGGCTTTTGGGAACCTATGCCCCCTACTGGGTTGCCTTGCTCAGCCTGAAAACAAAGAAAGGCACTTAGTCATACTTCAACTTGATATGCCATGCTTTGTTGAGACCCATGGGAGGCCTGCCCCTTTCTGACCAGAAACAGAGGAATGTATGGGAGTGGGGCAGAGAGGAGGAGGGGCAGAAGGGAGGCACAGGGTGGGGGAGGGAACAAGGGAGAGGAGGGAGGGTAAACTGTGGTCAGGATGTAAAATAAATGAAAAATAAATAAATAAGTGAATAAATAATGACTAATAATAAAATAGAACAATAATAAAATTATAATTAATACCACATCACAATAAAACTGCCAGCATCACTTTTCTTACACCCTGGGACCATTAATAAGTACAATAAGGGCTTTTTGAACAATGGCATTGTGGCATTGGGAGTTAATATACTAACTGAAATGGCTACTAAGTGACTAATGAGGAGGATACACTAGGTAAAAGAATGACTCATCTCCCAAGGGAGCAAAAGCAGAACAGCTCTAAATTTCTAGACACTGGGAACAACATGCAATCCACAACTTTTGTTTCTGGAATTTCTCATTTAATGTCCTTCAGATCTCAGTTGATTTCAGGTAACTGACAGTACAGGTAGAAGGTACTATCGATTATAGGTATAAATAGATGTGGCTTCATATCCAGTTTTAAAGGAATCTGCTCTTCCCAATAGTAAAGCGCAATGACTAGGGTGATTATAAGAAGAGTATAGAAGAGAAGTAATTAGAACATGAGAAGTAACTGAAGAAAGTGGAATGGGTCATTAGGATATTTTAATGCTGAATTATAGGTCATTGTCTACCATGATAAAAGGTGATAAACAATAATCATATACATTTCCAGGATTATGTTTCCTCTTACAAAAAGTGATGTCGATATCATCATCATATTTCGTCATCATGGCCACTGCCATCATCACCACCAGTATCTTTACCATTGTCATCATATATCCCTCCCATCATCATGATCATCATCATCACTGACATTGTCAACATCATCACTATCACTATCATCATTGTTATCAACATCAGCTTCACCATGATGGTCACAATCATTGCCATCATTGTCACCACCACCATCACCATCTGTCTTCATTATACCACCATACCACTGCAGCTGCTTGTGGGTTCAACACTTCATGGTAGCATCTACACAACTGACTCCTCGGTTACTTTAAAACGCTCAGTTTCTCATGTTTTATACATATGGTATTGTGCTTACTATCACGAAAACTGAATCATATACAAAGGTAAACAAAAACATACCTTACACCCACATTGCATTGGCCCAACTTGAAAACTGTCTCTATTTCCTGTAGCTTCTGCTAATCAAAATGTTCTTTTAAGTGAGAATTCCAGGAGAGTTAGATGCAGGCCTCTTTAAGGAGATACTATTTGTGATGTATATACATAAGGACCACATATGACGTCAGTTAGTTTGTAAATACTTAGAGGAGTAAATGATGTTTACCTAGTGAGAGGCAAGGAAGAGAAGAAGGCAGACACTACCCCGTACTGCTTGAATGCCTCCAGTTTCTAGGTACCAGAGCCTTGCAGCATGTCATTAATTGCATTGACACAGCACTGCCTTGCTAAGTAATGAATCTGTTTGTGTGTCATTTCCAACAACTTGGACACCCAAGTAGGCATTGCTTGGCTCTAACTCTGCCATTTCCTCCTCTGCTCCTTGGATTCCTCATCATACCACAGAGATAATGTATTTTGCTCTGAAACACAAAATTCCAAGGTTAGCAAATAAGCTCGTGAATGTGAAGCCCACTACCTTCCAATCCCAAAAGACTCAGCTTTGGCTGACTATAAGTGTGTTGGTTTTGTTTGTTTTTTTCCCCTAACTCCGACATTCCCTACACGTTGATGTTTGGTATTTTTCTGTAGGAAAATGCTTCCCTTTTTCCAACACCTGGTTAGTTGTTTCCTTGCATGTTAGATACTGGTGTGAGCATGAAATTTTATTTCATTCAATGTATTACAATTAGCTTAAATTGCTTGAACTTCATTTCCCATAAAGCTGGCCCTGTGTCCTCTGAATGTGTTCTCACTATTCTTGTGTGTGTGTGCCCATCCACTTGTGTGTACATTTGTGTATATGCATATGCACTTGTGTGTGTGAATGTGGGACTATGAATATCATGGCACATATGCCGAGCCGAGGTCATAAACATCCCTCCCTTGGGAAACCTTTCAAATAATGTAATCTTATCATTTGTTATTAATTATTATATTTATACCATAGGCTGTTCTTACAGGCTGCTTTTTCTTTTACTCGTCGCTTACATCCTGCTTCTTCCTGGAGTCTTTAGGAAGAGCAGAAACAATGGAGGTTGAGACCAAAAGAGAATGACAGCCACTTCCATTACCCCCAGAGATGAGCCTTTGGGCTTCCTCCCAGCTGCATCCTATTCAGGTCCCATGGCCTTCCCTGGGGAGAAGTTGGGTCTGCAAGGCCAACAACAAGCACCCTGTGACTTCATGCTGAAGGACCCACAAGTACAATGGAGGAACAAAACTGAGCGTCTCCATGGCCTGGATGAGGAGGATCTGGGCTTGCAGCCCCAACTGTGGAGTCTTGTAGAAGCCTTGCTAGATCAGGAGAACATGTTACATCAACACCATGTGGACTTGGCAGTGGGAGGGAGAAATGCCAGACCTCCTTTAAGTTTAATTGACGTTCAGTGTGGCCTAGGGAATGACAGACTCAGAAACCAGTGAAGTCTTTCCTCACCTATCAGGGAGGAGAGAAAAGTTAAAGAGAGCAAATATGTGTGCTTATCCAACCTTTAATTCTGCTAGATGAAACAGAGGTTTTCCCAGAGTATAGTGAGAATTCACATTTTTCCCAAACACTTACACCTAAGAAGGACTTTTAATGTATCATCTGTTTACTTATTCCAATAATCTTATACATTCAATATTAACAGCCCCCAATTTCTAGATAGGGAGAATACACTTGGGAGGTTAAGCTGTACCACATCACCTGCCCACAGAATGCATCGTCTGTACATCAGTTTGCTGTGTACAGGCATGCAGTTAGTCAATGGTGTCATCAGTTTCAGGAGAGTAGTTTCAGGCAGGTAGAGTAAGGAAATCTAGGGAGGAAGCACCTGCAGGCTGGGCATGTACATGCTGGATGGATGGAGAATAGCAGTGATAAGCAGAAGATCTCTCACTGAGGATGTCCATGCCGGACTGGTGGAGAAAACCAATGGTAGGCAGAAGGGACTTCAAACAGGAGGTACCTAACATAATCATGCACTCCCTCTCACTTTCCAGGTCAACCACAATGAAAATATCCTCATTCCAAGCTCATAGCCAAATAAAAGCTGGCAAGGGGAATTTCTTTCATTTTCTAGTTGTTCCACAAGCCCCTTCCCAGAGCATCTCTCCATAAGATCAACTCTTCCCCTTCAGCTTTGTAATAGTGAGTATTATTACACTTCAGGGTTTAGTAACAGCCAACTCACCAGTCATCAATGGATGCTAAAACTGGTGGGTAAGACTTTGACAGAGGCAAGGTATTTTCATAGTCTCAAAATATCTTTTAGGAAATTACTTACTTATTCCAGCAGGAGAAGTCATACAAAACACAATGGATAATCATGACAGAGCACCTTAACTGAGAGGTTTCTGATAGCATCACCAATAAGGAGACAAACAGATGTGCGCCTTGTGATATGATGTGCCATGAAGGGCATATCACAGATTTATGCCACAAAACAAATAGCCTGAATCCAGGCACAAGGGCACAACAGGACACGTTGTGAGATAATCTTTTTGTACAATGGAAGATATGTCTCTGCCAAGGCACCTTCTGATTGGTTTAATAAATTGGTTTAATAGGCAATAGCTAGGCAGGAGAGGATACTTGGAACTTCCCAGGTAGGAACTCTGGGAAGGAATCAGAGAAGTAGAGATTAGTTAACGAGACTCAGAGGAAGTAGGACATACGGTACTGAGGAGAGATAACAAAGTCATGGGGCAGAATGTAGATTAATATAAATGGGTTAATTTAAGTTCTAAGAGCTACTTGGGAACAAACCTAAACTAAGGCCAAGCTTTCATATTTAATAAGAAGTCTCCATGTCATTATTTGGGAGCTGGTGGTCCAAAGAAGTTTGGACTATAGGGACATCTTTGTCTTGTGCCATGAAAGGCTCTGAAATCCCTCCCTATCCCTTCATATACAGTACTAGTCCCATGACACCAGGTTCTACCCTTACAACCTAACAATATCCTGAAGGCCACACCTCTCAATACTCTAATCTGAGGATTAGGATTTCAGCGTGTAAAATTTGGAAAAACCCAGATAGTCAGGCCATGTAAAGACATTCTGTAAAAGTGCCAGTGCTGGGCTGGAGGGATGGCTCAGAGGTTAAGAGCACTGACTGTTAGCTGCTCTTTCAGAGGTCCTGAGTTCAATTTCCAGCAACCACATGGTGGCTTACAACCATCTACAATGGGATCCGATGCCCTCTTCTGGTGTGCAGGCATATATGTCATAACACTGTATACATGATAAATATAGAAATCTTTTTAAAAATGCCAGGTTAGGAAGAAAAAGAAAAGCCAAGGGACTAAAGAGCTCTGGCAGCTGTGAAGGGACAGTGTGGTCTTGTTCTAGATTCAGGATAGGAAACAAGGTTATAAAAGACAACAGTACTGGAAAATTTCTAATAACTACTGTATGTTAAGCAATAGTCTTATTTCAAGATTAAATAGTGTGATTTTTTATAATCTGAAGAGATTATTTTGTTGGGAAATAAACACTGATGTATTTATAGAAAGGGCATGGTGTCTTCAGCTAAATCTAAAATTGCGGCTGGTAAAACATTTATTACTACATACACTATGTGCTTTATTTATATCTATCTATCTATCTATCTATCTATCTATCCACTTATCTGTCCATCCATCTATCCATCCACAGAAAAGATAAAATCATATTGAGAAATGTTAATAGCAGTCCACTCTTGAAAGTGTATCTGCGGAAATTTCACTAATTTTCTATAAGTTTGAAACTATTTCAAAGTGAAAGGTTGACGAGAAGTATCTATTTGCAGACTGTTTATAGTTACCAGGGCAACCATTTATATATATTATTTCATTTGATCTTCTTAAAGGGTTCCAAATGGTGAATGTGTGATCATGCAGGTTAGTGATGTATGTCCTTGTTTTCCACATGAATAAATGAAAGATCCAATAAGTTATGAGATTTGTCAGAGGTCAACAGCTAATATTAGCACATGAATTCGGAAAGCCTGGCTCCAGGTTTGGCATGCGTTAACAGCACTCTTGACTGATTTCTGCTTGACTTCCACTTGATTGACATGCCCAGTCACATGGCACTGTGTACTCCCCCTGTCACTCATGCCGTCATGGTCTGCCATGCACTGAATTCCCGCTCTATCTCACCATCTCCCTGTGCTGTACCAAGCCTCCAAGGCATTTACGAACGGAACCATATGCTTACCCAGAGTCCATTTCAACTTTCCCCAAGTCTGTTGTTAGGAGGCACACATTCTCCTTTAGTCATGCATTTACTCAAACCCCTTGTACAATGACACAGTAGGAGTATTAAACGAAAATTTCTGATTCTTGGGAAATTAAGCAGAATATCTTGGGATAAGTCAATAAAACAAGATGGGAAAGGGGGAGGGGGTCCTGAAGTTGAATTAGGTTTGGGAAAAAGTGTAGTAGAGAAAGGAAAAACCATAAAACTCTGCAAGGATTTTATATGTATGCTGCTTCATAATAAGAACCGTCACCCTTGTGATTGACTTTAACGCAATCCAAACTGGACTTCATCACGACAAGTCTTGAGTTTTGTCTATTTAGGAAGATACCAATTCCCAACCAGCAGATCCATCCACAAAGAGTCAAATGGAAGTACATTACAGGGTTGGGTTTATTTATCATGCCTATCATTGTGTATGAATCACCAGTAATGTAGCTTTTTCTTATAACAAATTAGCAGCACATTGTATTGGAGACCATCAATGGACTTCTATTATGCTTATTTTAGATGATCCCCAGTTCCTGCTACTTCACTATCCTTGCTTTAGGTTATATAAGGGTCCTAAAGACTATCTGTGGTTCTGAGCTAGGAAAGGATATGTCTGAAATTCTCTCCATATATGATATCAAAAAAAAAATGTGACTTGGCTTCTGAACTATTAATTCTTCAAATTGGACTTCAGGGGAAGCAAAGCGGGAGGCCCTGGAGACTCTGATATTAGGGGGCTTGTAAGTTAAAAGCAGAGAACTATGTAGATCTATAGCATACTTATTCCTTCTTTCAGAAGGGAGCTGATTGCTGAGTTGCTGTGATTGGTTAACCACTTTGGGCCTTAGAATGCTTGTGATAGATTTATTCTGCATTCCGCTTTAACCTGGCAATCTAGAAAATGCCAAAGAGAGCCAGCGCATTTCAAAGGGGGAAGCCACAATTATTTACCTTCTCACTCAACAGCCGCCTCATAAATAAAAGAAGAAAACCAGAGCCCACACCTGCTCTGGACATCTGCCTGGCCCTTACCCAGGAGTCCTGCCTCTCTGAGTGATGGCCCTAGGTTTTGCACTGCTGAGCCACACCAAGTCCACAGGTGGCGGGGATGGGGAGGGGGTGGGCAGCCAATGGAGAAAGTGGGACATGATGGAAGCAGCATGTCATTTGATAAAATTGTAAAGAGAGACTTGTGCTGTGGAGAAAAAAACATCTCCAAGTAATAAATGTCGGGTTTATGAACAATTGAGCATCCTTATTCCTGACTGAAGTTGTGCTTTAGGGTCAACACCAAAAGTGCTCCCTTGAGGGAGTGGGCTGTTTGGCTGAGTGGCTTTGTAGCAGATGTTATTGCACTGGAGATGGGTTGGGGAGAGCCTCGCCTTGAGTTATTGGGGTCTACAAAGAAAGATGTGATAAATGTATTGAATGGGGAACTGGCTAGACATTTTCACAGTTTGTGACTAGAACCACAATGTATAACCATTTAGTGCAAGAATCACACAACAACTCAAGAGAAATACATTTCCTTCACCTCAGGATTCCTCTCTCATAGTGGAATCTACCTTCCAAATGTTAAAGGCAAAAAAATAAAAGATAAAAAATAAATAAATAAACAAAACCAAAAACACTGCCTCCTGCCCCTCAAGTGGATCTTTCCTGTGGGTTTTATGAGTTCCAGGACAGCCAGAGCTGTTATACAGAGAAACTCTGTCTCGAAAAACAAACAAACAAAAAGTGTGGCGATGAGTAATAAATGCTCCATGTACAAGCAGGAGGTAAGGGGGACTAAATGAAAGTGCAGGGATGTGTCCATCCAACACAGAGGTAGACTTTGCAGTCACAGTGCTGCTGGGCTTCAGTCTGGCAGAGTCTCGGAAACGGCAAGGCAGACCTGGTTCCCTGCAAGGGGAACATGAGCCAGAGCTAGCCAAGTTGCATGTTCTAAGGTTAAGCTAAGGCAGAGCTTACCCTTTTCATTTGAAGCCAGGTTTTCTCCTTGTATCAGTTGCCAATGTGGCCATCTTCAAAGCAGTTCCAAGGAGCTTGCTAGACCGTATGTCAGCTGGAGTTGGAGCAGCTACTACATAAATAACTCTGTGGAAGGTTTTAAAAATGACGCAAGTAGAAACAGAAGAAAGGAGGACTCAGGAGAGGTCAGTGACTGATGCAATGGGAAATAAAGATGATGAGCAGCCCTGGGAATGGACTTGTATTTCCTGGGGTTGCCACTGCAGGACTGTGATAGACCCCATACGCTCTAGACCTAACCCTTCAATCTCTACGTGCCCTCACTGTGGCTGGCTTCCACTTCTTGGTGTTTTTGGTACTAGGAGATTGGCCATAGGGAGGCTCAATATAATCCCAAGAACCAGATAGAAGCCATCTGCAAAAGTAACAACTTTAACCTTGAGGACCACTGAAATAACCTTTCTCCGCTGAGCCTTGTGCTCACATCGAAAAAGAAGTTATTTAGAGCATATTTCCAAAATCTTCAGGGTCTTGGGAGCCATCCATCTCAAAAGAGAATGGCATTTAACCAAGAAACTTTGATATCTATAGAATGTATCTCCCCCATCTGCTGCGTGCCAAGTTTCCAGTTACGTGCACGATGGGGAAGCATAAACAGAGCCAAGAAGGTAACAAAACTCGCTGCAGGATGCCCAGGAACAGAAAGTAGAAAGGCCATGTCTGAAATAAATCAATTAGTCAATAATTCAACAGAGAAAAATGCAGTTCAATGTGCCGATGGTTCTTATTACTGGCTCTGGAGTCAGAAAAAGGCATCGGTGAGAAATGGAAGATGAGCAATTAATCCTGTTGTCTTCACTGAACATACTAATCCCTGCAAAAGTTTGTGTGAGACCTTTCACATACCCCACATTCTCAGCCCGTGTTCTATTTCCCAATCAATCTGTGAAACTTCATCAATTAACAATAACAAAATGGAAATCTAATTCTCTGAAAGGCCACATGAAAAGCCAATGAAAATGCACAGAATATAAACTCAGAGCTCTATTTTATGCTTCTCTAGCTTTCCGGTTGTGATTCTTCACAAGAATCCATCTCTCGTCAAGGTGACTCTTCAGGCAAGAGTTTTGTGCTGTTATAATAAATAGGGGTGACATCTCACATCTATTTAACAGCACATGAGATAGACACTAGCGTGCTTCTTATAAATGAAGCATGGCTGGGCTCAGCTCAGCAGGATGTGGAAATAGCCAGGGAAGGAATCAGGAATAGGACCTCTGCCTCTATACTCCAGCCTCCCCCAAAATGCTCAGAACACAGTTTTGGGTACCAGCTTTCCATTCACGGGTAGATGCCATTTTCTAGGATACTGATTCTTAGGTCCAAAGGACCTTTGCTGTTTTGCTAAATCAACATACTGGGGGAGATACGATGCTACTGTGAAGTCACTCCTCAGCCACTGGACCCAGCAGAAATGGGAAGAAATCACTAGCGAGCACTATTTTTTTTTTTGCCTAAGCCCTTCTCTAGAATACTAAGAACCTTATTATCAAAGCTCTAAGATCTAAAAGCACAACCTAATTGCAACCAACCTGGAAAGAACATGAAAAAAAGTCACAAGTGGTGTTCAGCGTGTCATGGTGATTAATAGTCAGATATGTGCTGGGGAAGAGAGCCACTCTGACAATTTAGCAAACTACCGCAGACTTCTGCTGGAAAAAACCACCTTCTAGGACTAAGCAACCTCTACTACTCCCTCCACCCCCCTCAGAATAGTATGTGCATGCGCAGGGTAGTCCTGGAGTGAGCAGCGCTGGCTCTAAGCTTCTTTACCCCAAACCCCCAGACAATAGAAGCCTATCCACTAGTTCATTACAGTGAGATTTTTACTTTCCAGGAAAAAAGAAAAAATGACTCCACAGCAAATGCTGCAAGGCACTGTGGGACAGTGGTTGTTCAACATTTCAAAATGATCTCTAAAGATAGTCCTCATGCCATTAGATAACTTGCCACAAATGTCTGCATTCGGCGGGAAGAAGCTTCAGCCCCACAGCGACATGTGATCAGAGCCCAGCTCCCTTTCCCTTTATTCACTTAATTTCTCTCTAAAAGGTCTGAGCTGACATACCAGGGAAGAAGAGAGTGCCTTTGTGGGTGGGGTATCAGAGCTGTTACCATTGTTCTGTGGAGAGACAAAGATTCTGGGCGCAGCATCACATCACAGAGGAGTGTGGGAAGGAGAGCTGGTGGGCAAGGAGGAGCAGATCGACAGACAGACAGCCACAGAGACACCGTGAGAGGTGACATCTGATGACACATCCTCTTTCTGCAGCCTGTAGCTACCTTCTAGGAAAGAAGCCAAGGTAAATTCTTGCACTCAGCAGTGCCTAGAGAGACCCGAAAGAAAACAAAAAGGGGAGATTAATCTCTGCATCACAGGTGCCCCTAAGCCACTGTGCTAATACTGCCTTCCAGGGAGGGCTTGATTGGAGGAGGGTTTTGCCAGGAGCTGAGCTACCAACCGCAGACTCCCTTCCTCATCCCCACATTGCATTTTATTTCTATCAAGCAGTGCATCTGATTGCCTCACTCTGGAGGGTTGGCAGCGGTACATTAACCTGCTGGATCACAGGGAGAGTCGACGACTGCCAGCGTGGCTATCAAAGGGCCTCTTCTGTATTCGCAGGCTCCTGGAGATGCCAACAAAAAACAGCAACAGAAAACCTCACCTCGTGGGAGCATTTTCTTGCCTCATAATTAACCTTCACATTGGTGAGCCCGCTCTATGTAGAAACTGCTCTGCACCCAGATTCTAGAAGTTTCTTCACTTTTGAAAAATGGGCTTAGTGCCCAATTCACAGGGGACCCTTTGCTCCTCTTTCCTTGGGTATTATGACTCAGTCCTTGTCTACATCCCCTTTCTTCTGGATGTCCTGTTTCTTCTACCTTTTTAATTTTTGGTCCCCTCTTCCTTTCTCATGACTGTGCCGGTGGTACAACAGGTTTAAGGGACTCCACTAAGCTTAAATGTACTTAAAAATAATTCTATCAATTTCATAGCTCTGAATAGGCAGATTCTTGCCATGCACACTTTAATTGACTTTTGTGAATAGGGAGGAAGGGAAGACTATTTTAAGTAGCTCCACTAATCCATCGTCCTGGTGGAACTGCAAGTATTTGACTTTCAATGATTGTGTCCTGTGACACAGCCTGCCTGGGTAGATCTTGGATCCTGCTGTCCCATTTTACCTGTAGTGTGGCTCAGTCTGAACAGGCTGTACTCACATGTTAAGTTTCTTTAGGGCTCAAGCTAACAAGGAGGCTCCTGAAACAGTGGTTTTCAATCTGTGAGTCATAACACCTCGGTAAACTTTCTATCTCCAAAAAATAATTTATGTTACAATTCATAACAGTAGCAAAATTACAGTTACGAAGTAACAACAAAAATAATTGTATGGTTAGGGGTTACCACAACATGAGGAATTGTATTAAAGGATTACAGCATTAGGAAGGTTGAGAACCAC
>CABHPH010162513.1:0-40220 GCA_902168325.1 Peromyscus nudipes | reverse complement strand
ACCCATTTTAAAATTTTAATACTACTTACTTTTTTATATCAACCATCAGTTTAGTCCTGAAAAAAGTAAAATGAATGTTACTAAGGCTATTCTTCATAGTATAAAAACAGGTCTTTGGATAATTATATTTTGACCTCCTTTAGTTTATCAAAGTAACAAGGTAGCTTTAAAAAAAACTATCTTGTTTTCTGAAAGTAAATGAATCCTTAAAATCAACTACAACTTGAACAGATTGACTCAATATTTATTCAGGTCTGTTAAACAGAGAAAATTTTATATGGAATAGGCTGCAAGTGATGGTAATTTTAGACTCTAAGGATTTTGGTGCTTGATTTCTGCTCTGTGTCTCTCCTTTTTTAAAGATTTGTTATTTTATTTATGTGTACATGTGTATGCCTACATATGGTATGTGCAGGTGAGTGCGGGTGACTGAGGAGGCTAGAGCCATCACATCTCCTAGAACTGGAGTTCAAGATGGAGTGAGAACCTCATGACATGGAGGCTGGACACTCAAATCATATCTTCTGAAAGCACAGCAATTGCTCTTAACTATTGATCCTGCTACTTTTTTATCTTCTCTATAGGAAATTTTCTCAAGCTAAATATAGAATTGAATGGACATCATTTTAATTTAGTAGATTATATATTCATGAGCACACTTTAAAATTTATTAGATTGAACTTTATCATGCAACCCAGATGGAGATTTTATTGACTTTGAAGATCAAGCTCATGATTTAGGGTTCCAGATAATTCAGTGAACTATAAATGCAAAGACAGTTTTAGGAAAGGTTGAGATGATATGTAATACTTCAGTTACATTGCTCACAGTTAACAGAAAGCCGAATGGGTCTCGGTCATGTTCTAAGTGACAGCTGATCCCAGGAGGCTGCCTCATTCCTCTCTGATTCATATTTCAAGAATGCTGAGAAGCTCTCGGTGACTAAAGAAACATGAAGGTAGGCAACCAATACTCTCTTACATGTTGCTAGGCCGTGATTTTCAGTAAGTAAGGCATACTAAATGCATTTTAATTTACCATGTTTCCAACTTACTATATTTTCATCAGACTGTGGTCCTGCTATAAGTCTAGGCATTTCTCCACAGCCTCTGTAGAATATTGGATTGGGGGTTGGTTTTGACATTTTGCAATGACAAATTCTGTGCTTGTCTGTGTTTGCATCTCCCTGTGGGAACTGAATATTTAATGTATAAAAACACTAGCCTGGGGAGCTGTGTAATTGAATCCCAAACTGTACTTCAAGCCAAGGTAGTCATTAATTTGTGGAGGAATTCACACTGAAGCTCTGTATCTCCCTCTGTACCACTGTGACATGACACAAAATATTAATGTTAGTATGGACAGCATTAAATTAAAATGTTTGTGAAAAATTTGGTATTCAAAGTCAAACTGAGATGTTTACAATATGCCTAAATCAGTTCAAGGTGGGGTAACATGGAAAAACAATATGAAATAAATTATATTTTAAGTTTTTAAGTGGAGAAGCAACACAGTAAGTCTATATATGTCAGCCTCATATTTACATACCTGGTCCTAATTTTAGACTGTAAATAGATATTTGCTTGTGTTTATGAAGTAAAACATATTTCACATATGCACACTACATTCTTTCTGAGGAGAAAGTATTTAATTGACAGCATATAAGTCAAACATCAAATGTTTGAAATAGCAACAACAAAGATAAAAGGAAGTCAGTTGTATGTATAAGAAATACAGTAAGGGTATAAAATTAGATATGCAGAGGAAACTTTTTCAATTTAATTTGGCATCTGGTTGAAGTTGTTGCAGCTAAATGTTTAAAGATGACAAGCACATTTTAAGAAAGAAAGAAAAAGGCAGCTAGAGTGAGAGAAACAGCCTGCAGGCTGAAAATGAACTAGCATCTACCTAGAGTTCTGATTATGTCCTTGCTGCAAACCGACATAATAATTGATGTGAACTTTAACCTCATAGCTTTAATAAGATAGCAGTCTGAAAACAAGTGGCTGCATCTGCATCCTCAACTCTCATTCCAACCATCATATGTGGCTTAAAAGAATTAGTCTGTAAGTACTCTGATGTAGAAAAGGAGCTTTGGACCATAACATTAAAAAGGATGGAAGGAAGGAAGGAAGGAAGGAAGGAAGGAAGGAAGGAAGGAAGGAAGGAAAGAAGGACGAAAGAAAGAAAGAAAGAAAGAAAGAAAGAAAGAAAGAAAGAAAGAAAAGAGAGAAAGAGAGAAAGACAAAACCAGGATTCTGGTGTCAATTTTTCAGTGCCTTGTCATATGACCTTGTGGAAGTCAACCTTATCATCCAAAGCCCTTTTCTTATTTCTATGTAATAAAGGACACATTGCTTTTCTAGCTTGTGTCTAAAGATAATCATGGAATCAAAACATTGAACAGATCTTGAAAAACTCCTGTAAACTAGAAGCCAGCCATTCAATAAAGAAAAAGTATTGCTCTAGACCAGAGTAACTGACCTTGGACCAGAGGTAGAGAGGGTTACATGATAAAGTGGTATGGACCAAGAATTCACTGCAGGCCTATAACCAGACTGGCAGAAAAAGTGGCAGGTTCCAATTTATATGACTATTTCAAGGTCTGCTCATAGACTCCATCCCTGCCCCCCGAGTCAACTTCAATTTGTACTTTTGAGTTCCACAGGATATGTTTAACAAGTAAGAAGGCCTTTAAAGATTTTCTTTCCCTAGAAATATAAATTCCAACTTTCTCTGTTGTGCACAAGATTTACTAGAAATCAATCATAAATCTAAAAATCAAGTTAAATACTAGTTCACCTTTTGCCAAAATCTCCAGAACAAAGGCTTAAAAGTATTTTTAAAGAAACACAAATTACTTCAAGTTGCTTTTAGCATTTGTTTATTAATATATCATTCCCTCAGGACCATCATAAAAAGATTGCAACTTCAAACTGGTTTTCTGTAAAGTGACAGAGCTTCTATGTTCCTTCAGCCTTGGAAATTATAATTTGAAAAGGCATAACCTATTTAGCTCCAACACCATATGTGCCTACAAAGAAAGAATGTATCTAGGAAAAAAAAGACTGATTTAACTAAAACTAATGAATGCCAAGTAACAAACTTCAAGTTAAAGTCTAGAAAAGTCAGTTTTATTTTGACACATTCTATTACATTTGGACTTGTTGCCAACAACATTGCCTAACATAGGCAAGACTTGACCTACTTAATCAGAATAATCTGGACTTAGATTTAAAAAAGATGAACTATGTTTTAATCCCAGAACTCAGGAGGTAGAGGCAGATGGATCTCTGAGTTTGAGGTCAGTCTGGTCTACAGAGCAAGTTTCAGGACACCCAGGGCTAAACAGACAAACCTTGTTTAAAAAAAGAAAAACCAAAAAACTAAAAACAAACAAACAAAAAAATCCTATCTTTAATGATACCAGAATGTACCACTCAAGCTCCCATGGAGGTAAGCAACCAACAGACCTTCACAGATATAATGCCTATGAGCCCCAACGATGACTCGAATGCCATAATAATCCTTAGGATGCAGCAGCAGCACACATAATTGGGAGGTAACCAACATCTTTCTACTTGGATTTAAGGCAAACTCAATGAGAGGGAAATCAATCCTGATACTGGAAACCTAGCCAACTACCCAGGACCTGTGACTCTTGGAGGAGAAACTACAACATCCGCTTTACTAAACCATAATAACCACTAATTAAATTGTAGATATTTGTCCTTAAACCCACAGATAACTGTATTCCTCATCCTACATCAAGAAAATAGCTCTTTACAACAGAGTCCATTCTAGAAAACCACAACCAATCAAAATGCAATGTTGTAGAGCCTGGTCCCAAATGACACATCTACAACATTACTACTTCACTAAAGCTCAGGGATCATTGTGGAAGAGGATGGCAGAGGGATTTTTAAGAACCAAAGGAACAAGAAATTTGATGTAAGATTGCATAGCTTGGAAATGTCAGAGAATCTACATACATAAAGTCTACCCAATATGGCTGTCTAAAGATGACTTGAACAAAGATGACACTAATAGACATACCAACATGGAATGGGTAATGCTCATGAGGTTTCAACCCTAGACAAAGAATGACAGGCATCTGAGGAATGCTGAGATCTAGAGAAATAGTCTTCCCCAGGGAATATAACATCTACTAGTTATCCAATACCAGGTTTTTAGCCCTGAAAGCACAAATACAAATAACATTATATGGACTATGCAGGCTCTGTAATTCTATATTTAGCAATAAGCACACACACACACACACACACACACACACACACACACACACAAATTCAAGAAAAAGAGACCATGAATTTGAATAATAAATGTTGCATGAAAGACATTGGATGAATGGAAAGAAAGGGGGAAAATGATGTAATTGTATTATAATGTCAAAAATATAAATATAAAATATAAAAAATGGTGCTTTTCCTTTTATTAGTTACACTTCTTGTTGCTCTAACAAAACTTCCTAGCAAAAGTAATCTAGGGAATCAGGGATTGTTTTAGTTCACAGTTGGATAGTACAATCAAAGTTGGGAAGGTATTAGAGCAGCATTATGAGTGGCCAGTTGCATTGTGATTATGATCAGGAACCAGAGAGACATGGATATTACTTCACAGCTAATTATCTCCATTTTCAGCCCTGGACCCTGTCCCTGGGTTGAAGCCACCTGTATTCAGGGTAGAAATTATCTCTTTAGCCAAACCTTCCTGGTAAAAACCCTAGCAGGTACTCCCAGTAGTATATTTGTTATATTCTAAAATCCAGTTAAGTTGACAATAGAGATTAACCATTATCCCTTACTTTGAAAAAAATATACTATCTGGACACGGTGTCAAGTACTCATAATCCTTGACCTCAGGAAGCTGAGGCAGAAGAATGATCAGTTCTAGGTCAGCATGGTCTTGGTGATACTACCTCAAAAACACAGAACAACAAATACAAATGAAAAACATGATACTGGCCATTTGGTGAACGCATTAGAGAAGCAATGGGAAGGCAGATCTCGGTGAGTTTGAGGCCAGCCTGAGCTACTAAATGAGTTTCAGGACAGCCAGGGCTACACAGAGAAACCCTGTCAAAACAAAAACAAACAAACAAACAAAAACAACAAAAAAAAAAAGATACTAATACCTCTTGGCCTCTTTTACTAAATTATCATACAAATTTAAAATCACAAAAAGTGAGTACACTCCATGGCTTTTTAAAAATCAAATCTAGCCGGGCGTTGGTGGCGCACGCCTTTAATCCCAGCATTCGCGAGGCAGAGGCAGGCGGATCTCTGTGAGTTCGAGGCCAGCCTGGGCTACCAAGTGAGCTCCAGGAAAGGCGCAAAGCTACATAGAGAAACCCTGTCTTGAAAAACCAAAATAAATAAATAAATAAATAAATAAATAAATAAATAAATAAATAAATAAATCAAATCTAATTCTGAAGTCATAGAATACCTCAATGACAAAATTTCTATGAAATCAACAATTCATTGAGTGAAGACCTTGACATTGTAATTGATAGTCATTGTAACTGTCTCAGTAATGTATGTTCCATTTCAGTTAAAAATGGACTGCTTTTTTTCCCACACTCTAAAACATAACAAAAAAGATCTCTTTCTGAATCTAATGGAAGATCTGCTCTTTTCATTCACATTTACACAATGTTTGTTAATACCATCTTGTAACCACTTTCCAGTGGTTTTAATCAATCACATTAACATGGTCAGCCAGTTTCCATTAATTATAATCCCAGCCCTGTCTCCTGAACTGCTTCAAATTGTGAGGTTAGTAACGGACACATGTGCCATGCATCTGCAGGCTTGAGAGGAAAGGGTGACTCTTTCCAATTGGGACCAAGGAGAAAGAAACATAAAGTTTTGTTTTAAAAAATCCAGAAAGTCATTATTTAAATGTGTGGATGGAAGCATCTTGTTTTAAAACATACGGTATTATCATTGTTCGTGGAGTTGAAAGAAAAATCTATTACAGTGGAAATTGTACATGTTACTTAGGAGACTTTACTCAATGCAGACAAATGGAGTGCCAAAGGATACTTATTTTATTACCATTTCTACCAGAGTATACATCTCAAGTCCTGAAAGAGCCCCCAGGCTAAACTGTATGCCTCTCTCTAGTCTCCATGAATGTTTCTTGCTGAAGAGATGGTCCAGACTCCTTGTTAACCCAGCTTTCAGGCAGATGTTACCTCCTTGCAGGGAAATATTTCTCTTAATGCACTTCTTCCTGCTGTCAGTTTGTTATAGGGAGTGCGATGGGAAGGAAGGAAGCTGAGAAATGATTAATTTTTGACATTATGCTATTTGGAGTCTCAGTTCAGACTACTGAAATCTTTCAAAGGCTTCCAGTAGTAAAATGTGGGTGTGGGTGTGGGTATGAGAGGCAGTGTGTGCCCTCACCTCCATTTAAGAGCAATAATTTGCCTCTACTTAATAACTAGGAAAACACAAGGAGACTAACGATCAAGATGCAGAAGGATTTTGTCTTGCGCATATAAACACAACTTTATTGACAATACAAATAGATTGCCTAATGTAGCCATTATGTGTGGAGTCAGAAAATTACTTAGCTCAGCAGTAAAATCGACTGCAAAGAAGAACGTCGTTTTGTCTGAAGGCTAAACTGCATCTAAGGCTGTGAAAAGGAGACTAACAAGAGGAGAGGCTGCATTTGCATTGTGGCTTCATGTGAGTGAGGGGCGAATGACTTCAGCTACTGTAGTATCCTGTTGGTGTGGGGAAAAGAAGACAGTACCTCTGGAGGGCATACTCTGTTTCATGACTACTCTTTAAATGAATCTAATGATATTGTACCTGTTTACTAATCTCAAATTATTCTCCGTGTTTTTGCATGTCATTTGATTATCATTTAGTTATCTGTCCCATGGGTAAGCATCACAGTGTCCCACTTGCAAAAGATGGATTGAAATACATTCTTTCGGTGAATATAAGGGATAATTATGTACAAACAGAAATAAGTGCTCAGGTGTTTCAAGAATAATGCATTACATACCTCTAATAGACAAAACCATCCTGAGCATATAAAGTGGTTTGCCAGAACAATGATGTCCTTATCAAGTCAAGGAAGGCATTTCAAGAAAACCAATAATGTTTTTAAATCATTCCAGCATTTCCAAACCAGGTAAAAATTCCTCCAGGAAGAGCACTAGAAAGTTGCGGGGATTCCTCCACAAGGTGCACTAGAAAACTACAGGGATGTGAAGCCACATGGCAACTCAAACCACATAATGAGACAAATGGCTGAACTGGAATTACTAACTAGTCACACTGGCTTTAATCACTTGGAAAACAATCCAGATGGCTCACACATGTGAGTTTTCAGTCATTCCTAGACTGATTATGAGGATAGCATGTGGAAGCTCTAGATTTTAGAATCTCAGGTGTGTTCTTTGTGCCGCTGTCCTATCACCTTGATTAAAATTTAGCACTTACAGAAATTTCAGGTCCTAGGCAATCCTATTCCCCAGACTCTATCAGTTTGGTCCCTGGTTTGTCCCATGCTTTTCACTCTTACTGTTGTTCCCATCAACCCTTGTTACAGCCAGCGTGGGAGATTTTGACTTTAAAGGAACACAAGTAGGAACTGTTTGTATGACAAAAATCCACACTGTAGGTGCCTAGAGGCAGCACCTCCTTTCCACACCTTCAATAACCTTTTCCTAAAAATGTTGAATGATGAGTCAGAATACATTCTCGTGAAAATTAAACATGTTCTTAGGAGAACAGGGTCCTCCCATTCATTCCAGAGATACTTAGAATCCTTCTTAATGTCCAAGCTAGTGAAAGCTTTCCTAAAGTTCTTTCCAATGGCGATATTGGAGGTTGTTGTTAACTATGGTGTTATACAAATGTCTTTTCTCATTTTTTTCAGGCTGTGTACTTGAAATTCAATCTAACCAATTTCTTCTTGAATATAGATAGAATATAATTTTGGGTTGAATTCTTGCTTATTTTCATACTCCACTCATAGAAACATATACTATGCATTTTTCAACACAGAAAACAAATGTACTTAACAGCTTATAAAGCATATGCCATGTCCATAACTGTGGGCACCAAGACTAAGTTAGGTCACATTTCTAAGGTCAGCTGATTGTTGTAGACCAGTTTCATGGACCACAAAGTTTGAGAGTATACTAATTTAATGTAAAACTTTTTCCTGTGGAGAAAATGTGAAAAATTACAAATTAGTGAGGTGCTTTTGCATGTGTGACTGTTTATATCTGCACCCAGTAGATTTTATGATCTATCCACTGACAATAAAAATTCAAATAGGACAGACATTTGTCCTACATTTATGCTTTGAATAAAGCCACAAATAATCACAATAAGAATTTTCTCACATTTTCCCTGAACGTAGTATTTTATACAGTATGATTACTTAATAATAATCCACTATTGTCATAGGCTGTGTGAGTTGAGACTGTCATTACAAGCTCAGTGATTTCAACGACTGAATTTTTTCCACATAGTTACCATCAATAGATGTTTTAATTCAAGGCATTAGAAAAGCTATAATCTAGCCCCTGCCCTCATCCCAATGGTTCCTTTCTAGACACTAAAAGCTGATGCCAATCCTTGATGCTGCTTTGTTTGTAACAACGAAAGTCTCTGCTTCTTTCTTCATGTGGAATTCTCCCTTGCATACCTTGTCTCTCTAAACTTCCTAATCCTTTAAAAGACATATGTTTTTATTCAGTGTGATTTCATCTTAATTAAATTTGCATGACCCTCTCTCCTAATGAGGTCACATTCACAAGTTCCTAGTAGACATCAATTTGGGAGATAATTTCTATTCAACCCAGGGCATGTAATAAACTGTATAATTATTTTATTTCTAGATTTTAAAGATATGGCCATAAATTAATGGAACAGGTGTAGCTATGAGATCTGAATGATTATATTCCATTCAAGTCTCCATGCTGAGATGCAATATCCCCACAGAGTCATTAGCCTGCAGAATGCTAGTCTTTCCTATCTTTGACATGCTCCATTTGCAACCTGGTGGTCCCCAACTCCTGGGAAGTTACCATATTGATGCCAAACTTAGTATGGATAGCCAATAGGTATAGAGTACTATAGCCTAGAAATACTTAACTCAAGCAATCCCTCTGTCTCAGCTTCCCCAGCTGCTGGGGCTAGAGGTGTATGCCACCATGCCCAGCGTCTCGTATCTTGAATATGTCCTTAAGAATTATGCCTCTTAAAAATATTCAATTCTTTTAGTCACATGAATTTTTAATGTGCAAAATATTCATGTCCAATTTGTATATTTTTTGCAGTTGCCAGACATGACTCTGAATTTCTTTATAAATAAGCAAATGAGCAATTACTTTCTTCCATTTATGCAATATTTCAAAAGGTACTACTTTTTAAGGAGCAAGACACTGTGCCTGTGCTACATTTTCTCAACCCAAGAATAGGAAGCCATCAGAATTAATTTTATTTGCACTTTAAAATAAGATAGTGGTTTTGAAAATCACTTGTACATATATGTTAGTAACCATCACTCAGAATATCACATGTAAATCTTTTTTATTTAATTTTTTTATTCATTTTCCATTCCAACCACAGATCCCCCTCTCATCTGTCCTCCCTGCTCCCCCTGACACCCCACCCTCGTCTTCCCCTCCAACCCACCCCTTATCCCCTCCTACAAAAGGGTAAGTCCTCCCATGGCGGGACACCAAAGCCTCATACATTCAGGTGAGGTAGGACCAAACCCCTCCCCTCTGCATCAAGGGTAAGCAAGGTGTCTGACCATAGGGAATGGGCTCCAGAAAGCCAGCTCTTGCACAGGGCCTAGTCCAGTCCCGTGCAGGTTCCACCACCGACACTGTTGGTCTAAAGCTCCTGAGTTCCCATGAGCTTAGTTCAGTTATCAGTGAAGTTTTCCCCATCATTATCTTGACTCTCCTCACTCATATAGTCCCTCTTCCCTCTCTGTTTTTGGGGGTTTTTACTCTTTGCTGGGGGGCCTGCCACCCAGCTACCAAATAAATTCACACACAGAGGCTTATTATTACTTATGAATGCCCAGCCTTAATTTGGCTTAGTTTCTTGCCAGCTTTCCTTAACTTAGCTTATTTTATCTACCTTTTGCCTCTGGGCTTTTCCGTTCTCTTGCTTCTATTTATCTTACTCTTACTCCATGGCTGGCTGTGTAGCTGGGTGGCTGGTCCCCACTGTCCTTCTCCTTCTCTGGCTGCTAGATCTCTTCACTCCTCCGTCTCTTTTCTTCCCCTTTCCAGATTTCTTCCTCTATGTATTCTCTCTGCCTGCCAACCCCACATATTCTTTCTCCTGTCTATTGGCCATTCAGTTCTTTTTTTTTTTTTAATTTTACAATACCATTCAGTTCTATATATCAGCCACAGATTCCCCTGTTCTCCCCCCTCCCGCCTCCCTCCCCTTCCCCCCAGCCCACCCCCCATTCCCACCTCCTCCAGGGAAAAGCCTCCCCGGAGGACTGAGATCAACCTGGTAGACTCAGTCCAGGCAGGGCCAGTCCCCTCCTCCCAGGCCGAGCAAAGCGACCCTGCATAAGCCCCAGGTTTCAAACAGCCAACTCATGCAATGAGCACAGGACCCGTCCCACTGCCTGGATGCCTCCCAAACAGTTCAAGCCAATCAACTATCTCACCCATTCAGAGGGCCTGATCCAGTTGGGGGCCCCTCAGCCATTGGTTCATAGTTCATGTGTTTCCATTCATTTGGCTATTTGTCCCTGTGCTTTATCCAACCTTGGTTCTTTATTAGACCATCAGGTGTTTGAGAAAGGCACAGTAACACAGTTTCACAGAGTTAAAAAAATTTAACATAACAAAAGTAACACACCTTAAAATATTCTACTACACCTCTCTTTTATTGGGCTCCCAGGGCTCAACCTGGTGTTTAGTTGTGGATCTCTGCATCTGCTTCCTTCAGTTACTAGATGAAGGCTCTATGATGACAGTTAGGGTATTCACCAATCTGACTACCAGGGTAGGCCAGTTCATGCATCCTCACCACTATTACTAGTAGTCTAATCTGGGGTCCTCCTTGTGGGTTGCTGGGAATTTCTCTAGCACCAGGTTTCTTCCTATCCCCATGATGTTTCCCTCTAACCAGATATCTCTTTCATTGCTCTCTCACACCATCCCTCCCCTGGCTCAACCATCCTGTTCTCTCATGTTCCCATCCCCCATGCCCTCCCCTCTACTGTCCCCCTTCATCCCCAGTTTACTTATGGAGAGCACACGTAAATCTAAATATAGTTTACTATATATTAATTATTCTATAGTTTATATATACAGCATAGTAGCTTTTCAATCTAATTGTAAAGCCTACTAATTAACAATATATTCAAGTAATCCTTTAACACATTTTCTAAATGGGTTGATAAAATTATTACAGTATAGATTGATTTTAATATTTAATTGAAATACACTTTATACAATTTGATACTAATTCTCCATATTGGTAGATATTGTTAGACAACTTTCCTTAGATTGGAAAGTTTTGAATCTTATTTCTGGCATCTTCTGAGCATCAGTTTCATCCTCAGAAGATAAGGAAAGTATAAGAAGCCCTTTGACCTAACAAAGAGCTCCAAAGATCTACTTTACAAAGGATTTTGACCTTGCAACATGACGACTGGTTTGAACAAGTGTAAAATTGTTTATCATGCAATGTCTTCACTTGAAAACTCGGTTTCTTTTACCTAAGCAGCTGCAGGATGTGTGAAACAATGCCTGATATTGTAAATCAAACCAAGTAGAACTAAAGTCCTAACAAGTCTCCTAAAGACTCAAGGTCGGTTAAAGAGCCACCTCTGCATTCAAGTGCCAGAGGGAACGACAAGGTGACCATTTAAGTGACTGGCCCAACTGAGTCCGTTGTGAATTCAGGAAGGGAAAATCCATAAATAAGTCCGAAGTTAGTTTTTTAAATCAGGAAACATGATGCTTATACCACCAGTGTGAAGGTCAGTCGCCATTTGTCACCCTCCAATGCCTCTGATATACTCCCCTTTGCTCTCTTTGAAATTCATGTCCTTTTTTTTCATTAATTGTTGTTACATAATATACACCTATATATACATATATATTTGTAAATACACCCTGTTCCGTCTACATCATGTTACTTGTGTGTGTGTTTTCAGGGCTGAGCATTTGGTATTGGATACACTGTCGTGGTGCTCTTCCCTGGGGAAGACTATTTCTCCTGCTCTCAGCATTTCTTGGTTGCCTGTAGCTCTTTGTATACGGTTGAGGCTTCGTGGGTTTCCTCTGTTCCCTTCAGCATGTGTATTGCTGTCCTTGTTAAGCTTATATGTAGGCAGTCATGTTGGTGAGACTTTATGAGTGTAGCATCTGACATTCCTAGAAGACATGAAATTTTCACCTGTTTTTTAAAAGGCTTACCCTAACTATGCACCCAGCAGCGCTGTGGATACCTCATTTGTAAAAACCACATCATACGAGCACGTTTCACTGTAACGACAATGACAGTTTTTGTCTATTTTAATTGGGTACATTTTGAAAATGTTTACTTTTTTTTTTTCATTTTGTATATGGACCCTGGGAAAGCATTTGCCACAACACAGGTGTGGAGGTTAGAGGACAACTTTTAGGACTCTGTTCTCACCTTCTACCGTATAGATTTGGGGACTGACCTCAGATGGGGTCAGGCTCGACATGCATAAAGTCCTCTTGCCCACTGTGCAGTCTCAGCAGATCCACTTTGATACATTTTTAAAAGCTGATCAAATTTCAACTACAAGAAAATATGTTCCTGTGTTGTTGTTGTTGTTGTTGTTTTTCTTGTTGTTGCTACAGTTTCCATATAACTCTCTCTTGTTTGACACTCTCCCTGGGGAGAAATGAATGAATGACTATTCACCCCAGCTAGGCAGCTAATGGCAGACCAAATTAAGTATACCACCAAAGTCCAACTTGATGAAGCAATGGGCTTTACTGGACTTGCTTGCAACAATTAGCGGGTGGGTTACTTACAGGAGCAGACATGATTTAAAGACAACTGCAGCACCAAGACCCTACCCAGCATGGGTGATGGCCCATGAAAGATGAAAACCGGGAGTACGTTGCATAACATCCATACCAATCGACAAGTTGGAAACTATCTTTTTCAGTAAGATCAGCTGTTCTCTGCCTCTTCCAAACACTTCAGCTAGTCCAAGAGTGTCTCTCAACAGTCCTTACCCATTATATATGCTTAGATAGGAAGAGCCCTAGTGAATCTGGCCTGTTTCAGATACTTTCTGAAGCTACTAAAGTGTTTACTTCCTGAGCTTAAGGAGTTTCCTTGCAAGATGCACTTTGTCACCGTTATTTTGACATCCTGCATCTCAAGGAACTTCCTCTAAGATGGAAAGTTGTATCTTAGAGAAAATTGGTACACACCAACCCGGATTGGACTCTAACTCACTGGGTAGCTGAGTATGGTCCTGACTTCCGCTCATCCTGTCTGTGCCACCTTGTCCCTTCGGTACGGTGCTAAGAAACAAACCTAAGGCTTCAGGCACGTTAAGTGAACACTTACCGTTTGTGCTATATCTCCAGCCCCCAACTAAGTTCTGCCACCATTTGGGTCGTGGGGACTGAGCTCAAGTCAGCAGGCGATGCAGTAACCATATCTATGCCCTTCTTCCTGGCCTCCAAATAAATTCTGACAATAAGAAAACAAGATTAGAAAATCCTAGTGTACATATAAGCATATGTAACTTCTCGCTGTGGAACATCCTGTGTCGGGAGTGCAATGCACTTTAGGTGGACTCACATCCCTCCCACTTCCTCCCATACCTGCATACCTGACTCCCTTAAAATTCACACTGTCCCTTAGACATAGTTATAACATTATGCATTACAGGAACCTAGGAGCGGTTATGATTTGTACCTTTCCATCAGCCCCTGTACTTAACATTTCGGCAAGTCCTACTGATCCTCTGAAATGTTCTCGAATTAAAGGTTTATCTCATTCCATTTTGTCATCTCCCTCGAGCCAGCCACCCTCAACTTTTTGTTCAGTTCACTGAACCAAAAGATTAACTGGTCTCCATGCTTCCACTGTACCCCCTAAGCTCTGCTGTTCCTCTTCACCAAGTGATCTTTATTTATTGAATCACGATATTTCTCTTTTCAATCCTCCCTGTAACTTTCTATCTGACGTAAAATAAAATTGAAACACTCCACAGCAAAGCTACACACAGTATTATTCAATATACTTCCTGTCAACCTTCTACTTGAGCTCTTCTTATTGCTTACAAAAAAAATGAAATTATTTTTCTATTTTACTCTTTTTTTTTTCTTGGTTGATTATTGTCCCCTCTAGGATATTACAAACTTGGAACTAAACTTATCCCATGAAATCTATTAATGAATAAAACTCCTAAGCTCTTAAAAGCAAGCACAGGGTGACCTATCTGAAAACAGAACCAAAAAGACATACTATCTTATTTGGAAAAATGAAGCTGAGAGCTGATGTCAGTATCATTTTCTCCAAAAATCTCTCCAAAGTTCCCTTGTGGTCATTTCTTTATCACAAAGCAGATCACGGCTTCAGCAGCTAAAGTGGACCTTCTCCTTCAAAACACAAGGAGAACATCGTTACTGTTTAATATTTGAGCACGAGCCAGGGTTTCTGTTTGTAAGTCTCAGGAGGAAAGCATTTTGATAATTGAATGATTTCCGGCAGGGAAGCACATTCCCAAACCCACATGCACTCATGTCTGTCCCCGGCTCCACTCCAAGATGCTTATTTATTCTGCGTCTGGGGTTTTCCAGTTTAAATGAGGCCTTCTGCTTCACTATTATGTCCACTTGTGTTTGGTGTACAAATTATTTTCTCATTGATTCCATGCCGTGGTATGTTACTTGAGGAGAACGTCCTGCGGCTCACACAAGTTGCGAGGTGTCTGTGAGCACCGCTGCATGGAGTCCTAAATCAACTTTCCTGCTATGGACCGGAGCTTACCGTACGGTTTAGGCTACGGGTGATGAGCAGTTGACAAGCTTTTGTGGGCAGCAAAAGCAAGTTGGTGAAATCCTCTTGTTGCGTCCCCTTCTCTGGCCACATACAAAAATGTTTATTTTGTGTTGCTTGAAGCAGGGTTCACTTAGTAAATGCTCTTCCCTACATACTTTTTCAAAAGCACTGATGGCCAATCCCCAGATCTTTTCCTTCTAAATACACTGGCTTTTCCTTTCTTCTTAAATCTTTCAAGCCCTCTGAAAAGGAGGCAGTTAATTAACTGCTACAGATGATTTGGGTATGGAGCTCAGCAAGCAGAACTGCAGAAAGCTGTTAGCGTTTTAATGCTGAATATTTTAGAGCACATGCACCTTGGAACAATTTTGCCGCATATACAGAGGGAAAAGTCTTGTCGGGTTTATACTATAATGTTTTCAAAACTCCATCCTGATTCTTGCAAAAGCTGAAGAGAATACATTTTTTTTTATGTAAAACTTTCCACAATAGTATGATATGCAAGATCCATACACATCACAGCATAAAAGGTTGAAATGAGCCGAGGCCTGGCCAAAAATAATTGGCATGAACTTACTGCTTTCTGCCAGATAATATTCCAAGTGCTCTATATGGAAATGCTGGTTTCATTCTCACTGGGTCTCTGTGTGACATTGTTGATTTGGCATGATTAAACGAGACACACAGGACCTAATCAGTAGCTCAAAATCAAACAGATCACAAGAACCAAAGCCTGGCTTTTGAGTATAAAGAAAGTTAGTCCTGAATTAACAGATGAAGATCTTGGTGGATATTAAACCATTGTCTGTTTGAGACAATCGATAAGTTACCAATAGAAATACAGTTATTCTGTTCTAGGGTGCCTAATGAATGCCTGGTCTTCTAATGGAATCAAACAATATAAATAAACAGTGTGGCATCGCAGTGGCAGATTCCTAAGATGGCAAGTGATGGCTAGCGAGACGGAAAGAATACACAGCATGGATGTGTGGGTGAAGAGATGACTTGTGTCCTGGAGAGAACAGAATGAGATGGACAGCAGGAGCTTCCAACACGCGGAATAATACACAGCTGAATATTTATATGTCAAAATATTTCTGGAGCCTTCCACTTCATTATGGTTAGAGTCAGAAAGAGAAACCTTTTTCAAAAAATCATAAGGGACAATTTTGAGCAGATTTGCAGGACAGAATGATGTATCCAGTGTGCTCAACTCTCTCAAAATCCATCAGTACAAAAACAAGTATTTCTAGGGGCAACACAATTATTATTATTATTATTATTATTACTAATATTAATTTGTATATAGGAGGAGCATTGTTCATATTCCATTACCAGAAGCCACAGCCTCTTAACTGTATCAGCTTTTGTATCTGTAAATTGGAATCGAATCAGTCTCTCTCTCACAGTATCTAAAGGACTTAGTAGGTTTAGAAACACAGGAGACTGGACAGCACCTCAAACTTGATATCTTAGTGATAGACACTTTTCTCCTAGACATTCTTATTTCCAAGTGTGAAAGTTTAAATCATTTGAATCATATCTGACACTTGTCCTCACAGGTTAGCGTCAGCGCCTTTCATCAGGCTGTTTGAAAAGCTTAGTCTCTGTATTTCCAGTATCTGAAGCTTTCATAAAGATAGTTTAATTAAACTTTGTGTTGAATTCATCTCTGGGCCTCTGATAACCTAGCAGCAACTGAATCTAAGACACTGCCAGACCTTACAGCAGATGGGAAATCCATAGGATGTTATCCCACGAGGGATTACAATTCTGTGGCTGAGACCGGGTTCTAGAGGGAGCATATGATCTCCTAATAAAATAGAAGAGTCTTTCTTTATTGTTTCAATCAACTTAGGATAAATCTATCTCATTTCCTTTGGCTTCTGTGTAGGTTGCCTGCCATTTGGAATGATAAAGCGCTTCCCCAAGGTCTCCAGAGCAAGGAAATGGCAGGTTTCCTAATGAATCTTCCTGTTTTCTGGGTCTTCTACACTGTACCTTTGCCATTTCCTTTGCAGCCCCCTCCCCACAATTGTTTGGAGTCATGACATAGTTTTTTGTTGTGATTGATTTCTTTTCGACTTCAGTTTCCTGCCTACTGTCTTTCCCAGGGTTCCTTTCCCCACTCTATTCCAGTTGCAAGTCTGAGAAGACCTCAAAAAAATAAATAAAATAAAAAAGCTGGACCTCTTTTTGCATGGTCAAATAAGAGAGCAGGCTGGCTGACATGTCCCCTTCACTCAGGTAGACACGTGAGTAAGTGAGCCCTGGGAATGACACCAAGGACTTTACATTTCTGGTCACATTCACATAACCCTAGTATAATTTGGAACGATCCATTACAAATCCTATACGAAGCATAAATTCAAAAGAGTATGTAGATGTCTCCCAGTAGTTTTCCATGTGAAAATATTTTGTTTGAAATTCAGTACTAAAGAGTATCTGGAGCTAATAAAAAGAAAATTTTATTCTGTCCAGATGAATGAATTTAAAACCAAATTTTCTGACTAAAGAATAACAAAGTATATGATCTTTTGGAAGCTGTGTTAAATAGCTCCAGTGGCTTTAAAAATATATATGTTATGACTAGTTGAAAATTTTGCATATTAAACCAAAATTCAAACATTTTCATCATGGATGGTAGTTAATGTAAAATTCATCTGATGGATAAATCTCTTGATATTCTTTTCTGCCACTCATTATTTGCTGTAAGCAGTCTGTGAGCACTGTTAGCACACTGTTTTCAGAATGCTCCTATTCCTTAAAAGAGTAGAGTGAAAAAAAAATATATATATATAATAGAACAAACAAGAAATGGAAAATAACACATTATCTTTAACCCTTTATATGTGTGTTGTGTGCATATATATATATATATATATATAATGCTTTATTCAGGTACAGGACATAGTAACCATTTTTATCACAGTGACTTTTATATTCATTGATTTTATATATAAATTTTTAGTATAGGTACCAAAGTCTTTCAAATTTTTGCTCTAAACGTGTCTGGCTCCTATCTACTTTGAACACAGGTATAAAGCCTGTGGATATGCTAAACTATGCCAGTGCCGAAGTCATATTTTTTTTTATCAAAAGCACATTTGACAACACTTTTTTATGTAATCAAAGCATTGTGATTTTAGTGGCAGATGAAGGGTTTTGCAGTAGACCTCTTGTTTCCTAAAGACCATCCTAAGGATATACACTTCAATGTATTGCTTTAGGGTGAGCTCTATTTGCAGTGACATTCTTTCCAATGGAGAGTTGCCAGAGTGAAAGTCTTGACATCTTCTTTCTTGTATTCTTTAATTTCATACGGTTCATTAAGTGACAATGCAAGAGATTTCAGGGATTCAGGATACAAACTACAGTTAGAAAAATGATAGTTAAATATACTAAATAACTTCCTTGATCCGAAAAATTGGGGAGAAATAAGAAAAAGCCAGCACATGGTAGAATATTGAACCTAGCTCAATATTGTACCTGCAAGACATCAGGGAGCCAGGCCTAGGCTGATCTTGTGAGAACAAATCTTTAGGATCATTATTTTGGTAATCACACACAGGAGATTTCATATGAAGGATATTAATTTCCATAAATTTTGGCTGTATATAGAGTTTTCAGTTTAAAAGTCAGGATTTCAGGGGCATAATGAGTTATATTCAATACATTTCATTTAAAATATCTAAAAAAATAAATAAACACGTTCACCAATAGTCAAAGTCAAAAACACATAACTTGCTTAGATCAGATATAGTTATACCTGAAATTGGGAAGTCTCAAATATACTAGAAAATTTACTAATGAAATTTGATTTTACTCATCTCTGTCATTTTGTTTTTATATGTAATGTGGCTCTTTTCAAACACATAGCCAGTTGTGTTTCTGGGGCAAGAGGGTATTCGATAACGCAAACATCAAGAGGAATGAGGTTTATTGTTCTGATACCTGTGGTGGTACTGTGTTCCCCAAAATATTGTGTACCTTAATAAACTTATCTGGGGTCAGAGACGGAACAGCCACAATATTAAACAGAGGTTAGGCAGTGATAGCACACGCCTTTAATCCTAGCATTCCAGAGGCAGAAATCCATCTGTTCAAGGATACAGCCAAACACGGTGACTCATGCCTTTAATCCCAGAAAGCGAGCCTTTAATCCCAGGGAGTGGTGGTAGAAAGCAGAAAGGTATATAAGGCGTGAGGACCAGAAACGAGAGGCATTTTGGCCTGGAGAAGCATTTGGCCTGGTTAAGCTTTCAGGCTTTCGAGAAGCACAGTTCAGCTGAGAGCCATACGGATATCAGGACACAGAGGCTTCCAGTCTGAGGAAACAAGACCAGCTGAGGATCGGGCGAGGTGAGGTAGCTGTGGCTTGTTCTGTCTCTCTGACCTTCCAGTGTTCACCCCAATACCTGGCTCAGGTTTGATTTAATTAATAAGACTTTTTTAAGATTCTTGCTACAGATACCTATGATATGATCCATGTAGTCTTGCTTGGCAGAGCCCACAGCACATGCTTGGCTCAAGGTCCTGGTGATGGTCCATCTCACAGCATGTGTGTCTATCATTCCAATACCCTCTCTTCAGGCACTCCTTTATTATAATCAGGAAAACTGGATAAAGGTGCTCTTCTTGCTGACATTCTTTGGATCTAAGGACTGTAGTTGATACATTTTTTTCTCAGTAACTCTTTTTCCACTTACAGATCTTTGCAGTTAAAAGTAGCAAAAGAGTACTCCAGAACAGCTGGCTTCTTAACCTCATCTTGGAGAGAGTTTGGCAAAAGTGACGTGTGTGATTCAGACAGAATGAACACTCACAGAATTGACTCTAGCACTTTCAGTGATGTCTAAACACAGAGACAAAAGTCATTTTCCTCAAACATAATACTTGTTCTTTTTAGGCATTTTTTTATATTCAAAGGCTTCTGCTTCCCTGAGGGTGTTTCTTATTTTTCAGTTCATTTTCAAAAACATTATCATAAATAAATAACATCGGGTTTTTATTTTAGAAGTTCCACATTTCATCTCTCCTGTTGCCTGCTTCTCTTCTTGCCTCTTCAAGAAGAGAGCAATTTTAGTATTAGTTGTGTTTGCTTTCTAACCTTATTTTCTTTTCTAGCACTCTTTAATAGTGCTAAAACTCATATTTTTAATAATCATGCTGAAGCAAAGGAATATCCCTCTAACTGTGGTAAAAAATTTAGCACATATCCAATATTCTTTCCTCATCTGTTTTTATTTAGCAGTGTCAGAAAATTGAATCTTCAGGAACACTGTCTTTAATTTCAAGTAATGTATAAAGTGTAAATTGCTCTATTCTCTCTTTATTACTCCTTTTTCAAATAATTGAGTTTCTATATGGCATATAAGTTGTATTGTGTTTTATTTTTAGGAGTATCGCTTTGCAAGTACAACCAGTGGGATTCTATTCCAAGGGTACATCCCACTCCTGATTCCAAAAATAATTTCTCTATATAATATCTAAAAGATTAATATCAAAGTGATCTCATTCAAATATTAATTGTCTAAGGGCCATTTAATTTGTTGTTGATCAAAAAGGAATCCTCTTAGAAGACCTTAATTTAATGGTAGTTGAAGCCAGTGAGTTAGGAGCCTATGCAGAATGAAAATGAAACCTACCAAATATCCATGTCCCTTTGAGATTTAACAGGAAGCTCTTGGCAGAGACCGGCACACATTGTGTTACTAAACTGTGGACTTGAACCTGGATTCCCATGATGCATTAAACCCAAAAAGATCAAGAGAAATAACAAGTAAAGGAATCACATAGATCTAATATTTATTCTTTAGGTATACTTTAAAACAGAGGTAAATCAGTAGATAGTAATGATTTCCTAGGATTTTTTAATTTTAAGTATAGAAATGACTTAGATATTAATGTTTATTAATTATTTTTTATTAATTATTGTGTTAATTATTTTTCTTATGACTGAAGCCATTTTGGACACAAAGTAACTTAAGGAAGGAAGAATTTACTTTAGCTCTTGGTTCAGGAGGTCACTTGCTGATATCACAGTGGACCAAGAGGCATTCACAGAGAATAACGCCATTTGGTTATCTTTCTCCTTTCTTCCTGTTTCACTCAGTTCAGGAACCTTCCCCACAAGTTGGTACCACCCATGCTCAAATCAGTCTTCTAATTTGAAGAAGAAAGTTCATCTTCTCTGGAAATGCCCTCAAAGACACAGTTAAATATGAGCCTCAGGAAGGCCCCAGATGGCTCTGCATTTCACCAATTTGACAATTAAAATTAACCACCATCGGTGTATGCAAATACTTTTAGAAAAGACCTGCAATTAGAAAAGGATGCAACATAACCAGAGGGATATTTCCATAACAAATAGTCAAGTAACCAAATCAGCTAAGAAACAGAAGTCTCATGTAGAGCGTTACAGGGAGGAATGGGTGATTGTGCCATGGTAAAGGGGAGGAAAAGAGGACTCATCGTCAAAAAGGCAGATTTGTAGCTTTGAGATTACTAATAGACAGTGCCTCCTGTTATCTCTGAAAGGAAGCTTCTGCTCGTAGCTGTAAAATAATCTGAGAGGGTATCAGAGTCCAGAAAGGAATGGGAATACTGGAAGCAGCTACCGTGAACACGATGTGGTAGTAACCTGTTCCAACTTATCAGTACCCGAAGAAGGATTTACTTTTCAAGTAAGCAATTTAAATTTTCTGAAGACACAACCCCCTTTATGTATCTTTTTAGAAAGTATATATTGTGGAGGGAAATCTAAGAGCATATAAAAGAAACCCAGTTTTGAATGGCTAAATTTTGAACAAGGAGATAACACTGAAAGCAGATCACGTTTTGGAAAAAGGAAGACTACTCTCTAAGAGACTAGTCAAAAATGAAGTAGATGGGGAAAGTTATAGGATGGCTTGCTGGACAAAAACTCTTGCTATGTAAGCTTGAAGACCTGAGGGTGTGATCTCTGCACCCACCTAAACAGCCCACTTAGATGTGGGTGCCTGTAACCTCAGCACTGTGGGAGATGGAGTCAGGAGAGCCATGAAGGCTTGTTGGCTACCAGCCTACCTTTGGGTTCAGTGATAGATAGTTTCTCAAAGGAATAAGCAAAAGAGTAATGAGGCAGGCCACTCAGCATCTGCCTTGGATCTCTGTGCATATGCACACATCCGCACACGTTTGTGCATATACCACGCACGTATACACATTCAAAACACGCACACAAAATAACAAAGTTAAGTGAAAGAAGCATAACCTTAGTAATGTTGCTGTATATCATGTACGTTACAAGAATCTACTGAGCTAAGTCCCATTCCTACTTGATGATAATGAATAAATTGGTAATCATTAAATTAAGACAGTGCTTGCCAGTTTTAACTATTTTTACATCTAGTCTTGTTTTCCAAAGGAACTATTTGCATTTCCTTTTTACTTAACATGATAACTCTTTCACTGATGAATTCAGTATGTTTATTATAAAAATGGAATTATAAATAGATAATAATGGAATATTATTATCAAAAATAGAAAATTATAAAAATACTATATTGTTACCATTGTTCATTACTGCTAGATCTCTTCTTTCTTGTAGCATACTATATCTATAATTTGATTTTAAGAATTTGCAAATATTTGTATTATATTGTTTGAGAGTTTTATGTATCTACATAATGTGATTTGATCAAGTCTGTTACCATTTCTTCCTCTCAAACCGCTCCCCTATTGCTGCATCATAATCCCAATTTCATGTGATCTTTTTAAAAATTAAATGTTGATTTCTTGAAAGAGGATTCAGGTAGAACTTTGTATGCAACTGAAAAGTTGAGAAATGATCTCAAGAGTTTTGTTGTTGTTGTTGTTGTTGTTAAGCTATGATATTGGAGATTTGGTCAAAAATTGGAAAAGATTGGACAGCAGAATATCCAAACTGCCATTATGGAGCTGAAAAAAAAAAGGCAGCTGATTTCACAGGGAGCTATACGTAGAGAGAATCCTTTGGATTTTCTTTCAAGTAGAATCTTTTGAAGAAGTAGTACCCAACTCCAGGCATTTTGTCTTGAACAGTCATTGTTTTAGTCAAAATGAAATCCTGGTAAGAGTAAGCTGAGTTGTCACATACCCAGTAGATGAGCCTAAGCCATTGAGAGTAGATCAACTATCAAAGCACAGAACTCCTGGTGCTCACATTTTTGACAAATCATTTCATATGTTGAGACATTGGCCAAAAAGTTTCCATAGACATCCCCTTTCAAACACTGAAGACTCTTATCAGAGTTGTTGGTTCCCTTCCACCACCTGACACTAAGGCCCCATTACCGAAAACCACACTTACTAATATCATCAGCTGTGGGGAAACTGATCTGGTGCCCAACTAGAAGCTTCACCTCTAATTGCGTAGCGATCTCAGAGCTGGAAGCTACTCTGCATGCTACTGGATGTGTGCCTTTTTCTCCTCTGCTTCTTTTTTTTTTCTGGTTTTACTTTAGTTCTTCCCTTTCCTTTTAGTGATAAGAAAAATGTATATTTCATTCAGAAAAAATAGGATTTTCAACTGCTTTCTAATTTAAAAATGTATTTTTTGTTTTTCTCTCACCTTGTGAACTATTTTGTGGAAACTGTGACATCAGACTAATTTCTTTCTTTTCTTCTTCTTCTTCTTCTCCTCCTCCTCCTCCTCCTCCTCCTCCTCCTCTTCCTCCTCCTCCTCCTCCTTCTTCTTCTTTATTGTTTTTATTTGTTTGTTTTTGTTTTTCAAGACAAGGATTTTCTGTGTAGCTTTGGCTGTCCTAGAACTCACCCTGTAGACCAGGCTGGCCTCAAACTCACAGAGATCCTCCTGTCTCTGCCTCTTTAGTGCTGGGATTAAACTCTCACATCACCACCACCCAGCCCAGGCTGACTTTTGAACTGAGTTTTCCTCTTTGTGACTTATATTTGTTCCCCATGATGTTCAATTATCTTTAGAGCATAATTCATCAATGTATCTTCCCTTCTTCACTTGGGTCGTACTTTGTTGTATGCCTCTTATTATATTCCCATTTCCTAATCTGTTCTTTTATTTTTACTGTCTTTGTACCCTCAAGTAACTTTATACAGGGGTAAACAGGGGCACATTTTTCAAGAGTCCTTTATCTTAAAATGTCTAATACAGTTGACTGATGCTTTGTGAGTATTAAATTTTTCTAGCTTCTAAATTATTTTCTCTCCCAATTTAGAAGATTTTGCTCTATTAGATGAAATTTACTGTTGCAAACTCCAACTACCCTTTGTTTATAGATGCCCCCGAATATTTTTAAGGTCTCCCATAGAGTGCATATTGATGTTTCTCTACTTAAATCCTGTGGGGGTACTTCATAACACTTTCAGCCAATGTGAAGAGTAACATTCTCTCAACTCTAAGATCTTTGACTGCAATGCTTTTTAATGTTTCCCCCATGAGTATTTTCTCTGATCTGAAAGAAAAAAATCTTATTAATAAAAAAAAGAATGTCTCTTAAAGCGACTCTCAGTCACCTAAGTTTTCTCTCATATTCTATTATCACCTTCTAATATAGCCAAGATGTTGCCTACACTCTATCTTCACTTTACCTCCTTATATTTTTTATTTCAAAATCTAGAAAATTGCTTTAACTCACTTTATTAGTTTTGTATTGGTAGAATGGAGGAAGCATTACTAAAATAATGCCTCAGAGTTCCTTTTATTCTCTGAGTGTCTTTCTTTCATTGAAAAGAATGGGGGAAAAATATCATCTGCAGCCCAATATTGACTTGGGAAAAATCTGTTGGTTATCATGGTAATTCAAGTAAGTCACCAAAACTGAATGACTTTCAACAACAAACATTTTCCTGGCTCATGCCGTTGCAGTTATAAATTTGCTCTAGCTTGTGTCACTGACCCAGACAAAGCTCAACTGGTCTTAGCTGAGATCACTAGAGCATCATCATTTAGCTTGGGGTTTAGCAGGTTTTTACTGGTGTCTGATAACTTTCTCAAGTGCTGTTACAGTAGCGGTGAAAACAGAGCTTTGATCCATCAGCTACTTCATCGTTCTACTGACTGCCTTAGGCTTATTTAGATGTACAGGCTGGGTTCCAAGTGTAGCTAGAAAGGTTTGACCTACCCACCGGGTAAGCACTTTTTCATCCTTACTTTACTGAATATGTTCTTTTGTCACATTGACCAAAGTAAGTCACATGGGCAAACTCAGGATTAGCATGGAAGAGACTGAACAAAGACTTGAATAGATGAGAGTTATGGGGACGCCATGGCTTACAGTGCTTTCACACAAAGAATCTACCGGAAAGATATGTAAGAGCAAAAATGTCTTAATTAAGAGACCAGATAATAGAGGTGCTGTTAAATGTATATAAATTCAAGGAAAATCTGTGTAAAATTCAGTATGTGCTTCAAGAGAGTGCAAGAAATATTGAACATGAAATCCTTGGCAAAGCTTTGTATGGGAGACAAGTTTTGACAGGCCACTAAAGACAGTAGGTGAATAGGGAAAAGCCAACAAGCATGTGTAGGAGTGTCAATAGGCTGAGAAAGGGGAGAATCTCAGAACAGGGAATGGACAGACCATTTAATTGCATTTATAGTTGCCCTTTGAAAGAATTAAAAAATGATGCTGCATGTACTTAGGAAGGTTGCAGCACAGTCAGAAGACACTAACTAAAAACTCTAAAAGCATTTTGAAAGGGAAAAATCTAGGTCTATGGTGGCTAAAATATACTTTTTCAAGAAAATTCAATTATTTATCAGAAAGATATTTAATCGTTAAAGTTATGACTTGAGACTGAACGTTAGCACGTGTCCTAAATAAGTACAGTCTCTAAAATTATTGAAAATGAAAGGACCTAAAATCTATCTTAGGCCTCATCAATTTTTAGCATGTTGCAAAATATCATTTAAAATATGTGCACCTGAGGCTCAAGAAACATCACAGAAGATGGGGTGGGTGGAGACTGTAAGAGCCAGAGGGTCAAGGGAGCTTGCTGTGAGATTGTGTCTCCTAGTGATAGCAGAAGCTACACCCACGAAATTTTACCAATATACCTGCCAAAACATGAGCTCAACAAGGACGGCAACAATGGCCATGCCCAAGTGGGCAGTGAAAAGCGCATGGGGCCTCAACCCTACACAAAGAACTACAGGCAACTGAGGAAAGCTAGGAGCTGGACAGGTGGTCTCCCCCAGGGAAGAGCACACCAATTGGTTGTCCAGTGCCCAAGAGTAAGCCTTTAAAGCATACATACAAGTAATATTATATTTACTGAACAGGTAATATTTAATAATATATATACATACATGCATGTAATAACAATTAGTGATAAAAAAAAAGAGGCCATGAATTTGAAAGAAACCAGGAAAGAGTGTATGGGAGAGGTTGGTGGGAGGAAAGGGAAGGAGGAAATATTGTAATTATAATATCAGAAATAAAAAGTAGAGCCCTAAGCTATTAGGTCAAAAACCAAGATGAGCATCCCAATGTATTAGGGCGTTAGCAAAGCTTAAAAGATTATGTTTCTGCTCTTCATTCACATGAAACACTTCCCTTGTTGTTCTCATTCTCACTAATACTGTATCTCCTGCAAACCATTCTGTTGGTTTCATGCATTTATGAAACTTAGTCACAGAATTATTATTGAGACCAAATCCAAATTAAAAATAAAAGATAGGACTTAAAATAATCTATCAAAATTATTAAAATAATTAATTTGTAGTAACTAAAACATAATTATTTCACTGTAAAACAATAAATTAATAACAAATTATATTACAAATAAAGATAAATGTAAAATATGTTAGATATAAATTACCTTATTATAGAGAGAATAGATTATGTTTATCATGTTTTAGCTACTTTATGACTATCTGAGTTTCTTCAATTAAATTAGAGTTTAATAAATGTATCTTTCATGATGCCAAGTTAATATTCCTGGAAATAAAATTGTTCTGAATTCTAAGAAACCTATTGGTTTGGAGGCTTGCACAATTTAATCTCCAAACTGATATATTTAATAGCTGATTTATTTCTGCAAATGCAATCAGTTAACATCACTGCTAATTAGTATCAGCTCTTCTGCCTGTACTCAATTCCCTGTAAAATTTGTCTTTTGCTACTTGGTGAAACTAGTCTTTGAAAGAATGTGTGGTGTATGAAATACAGTTAGAGAGCCTCTCTGTATTTCTCCTGAGTCTGTGTATTGGCAAATTATATAGCTTATACAATATGAACTACAGTCTATCTGCAGGTAGAAATCGCAACCCTCTCTTCTTCATTTGGAGGAATATCTGTGGCCACCCATACCAATTCTGTGAATCCTTAGCCTTTATTTATGAACAGATTATTTTCAGTCGTGCTGACAATTGCAAATTCTAACAATCTCTTACAATAAATTTTAAAGCATATCAGGGTCCTATCTCACAGTCTGAATGTTCCACATATGTCCACAAGTGCCTTTTCATTTTTTTCTTGTCCTTATCGGAAAGCACAGGAGACTCTACATTTGCATTAGCTACAAAGCATTTAGAGTCCTGCTATTTCACACAGTTCCAAATGGACTTTCATCCTTGT
This sequence comes from Peromyscus nudipes, assembly GCA_902168325.1. Classification (NCBI taxonomy): domain Eukaryota; kingdom Metazoa; phylum Chordata; class Mammalia; order Rodentia; family Cricetidae; genus Peromyscus; species Peromyscus nudipes. The sequence continues at coordinate 12,604 of CABHPH010162513.1, read as the reverse complement.
CTGCACTTGGATAACTCAAGTTCATCCTTCAGAATATAAAATCTACTATAACCCTTGGAAAAATCACTCATTTGTTTTGAAACTCCTAGGTATCCACAAGATGACCCCAGCTCAGACTTCTAGCAATAGAGGAAAGGGTGCCTGAACTGGCGTTCTCCTGAAATCAGATTGGTGACTACCCTAATTGTCATCATAGAACCAACATCCTTGGAAGCAGATGCAGAGATCCACAGCTAAGCACTAGGCTGAACTCTGGAGGCCAGTTGAAAGGATGGAGGAGGGATTATAAGAGCAAGGGGGGTCAAGATCATGACTGAAACCCACAGAGACAGCTGACTGGAGCTCATAGACTCTAGACGGACAGCTAGGGAGCCTGCATGGGACCTAACTAGGCCCTCTGCATGTGGGTGACAGTTATGTAGCTTGGTCTGTTTGTGGGCCCCCTAGTAGTGGGATGAGATTCTGTCCTTGGTGCATGAACCGGCTTTTTGGAACTTATTCTCTATGGTGAGATGCCTGGCTCAGCCTTGATGCAGCAGGGAGGAGCTTGGTCCTGCCTCCACTTGATATACCAGGCTTTGTTGACTCCCATGGAAGACCTTACCCTTTCTGAGGAGTGGATGGTGGTAGTGTAGATGAGGAGGAGAAACTGGTCGGTATGTAAAAGAAATTTTAAAAATTTAATAAAAATAAAAGCATAATTACCCAAGTTTAAAAAATCACCCATTTGTATAGCTGCTGACCTGTTTCTCTTTTTTACATCCTTCTTCCAACTTCCAATGTCTTCTCTTGTCCTTGCTCTCCTCCATCCTTCTCTTTATCAAACACTCATTTGCACATACAAGCACATGTGACACACAGAGAATTTCTCTGAATAAATAATAATGACTCTCCTCTGTTGTTCTAATAGAAGTGAAATTTAACAAATGGCTCACAAACAACTTATTTTAAGTCATTTAAGATTTAACAAACCAGCATTGAGTGTCAGACAAGATGACCTTTGTCTACATAAAACTAAAGACCTTGATATAGACTATTATCCATATAGAGAGTAATAATGTACTATATAATTCCAATATGAAAAAACAGGACCTTAAATATTTCCACAACAACAAATATATATATATATATATGCTTACTTCACTTGAACACTGACATACAGTATATGTACCAAATATTAAAATGTAAATGTACAAGATTTTTGTGTTATTATGTATTAGTTAAAATAAATGAAATTTGAGCTGTTGGCTCATGCCATAATCCCAGCATTTGGGAGGCATAGATAGGAGAATTACCTCAAATTCAAGGCCAGCCTAAACCCCATTAAAAATTTCCAGGTTAGGTACTACATAATGAACTCTTGTCTAATTTAATTCAAAAATTAAAAAAATAAAAGCATCATCACTAGAGATAGAATACTTTCAACAGAAAAAAAATGTCATTTTGTTTTTCCTTTATTTCCTTTAAGTTATGAGAATAATTAGTAATCACATTTTAATAATAATTAGAATATTGCCAGGCTTTGGTAACCTACAACTAAAGGGATGGATGGATTAGACTACCAAGACACTTAGAGGAAACTGCAAGAAAGATGGGTATAAAAGCACAAAGTATCACAAAGTATAGGAAAGGACATCCTTAACTACATTGGGAAATATTCACCACTTCCTCAGGTTGAGATGAGGCCAAAGCAGTTGTACATGAAAATGACCTTGCACTATAATGTCCTAGAGCTCTAGTTTTTTTGTTGTTTGTGTGTGTGTGTGTGTGTGTGTGTGTGTGTGTGTGTTTTACCCACTTTTTTATGTGAAAATGAATGTAGATGGCCAGCTGGAGAGTGGTCATGAGATAACTGAGAAATGTTTTAAATAATGACCACAGAGAAATGATGAGTTGCAGCTGAAGTTGAAAGAAGCTTTAGTTCAATTGAAAACGTACTATTAGAACTACTTTAGTCACCCATGGAAGGAATCAAGTTGAGAAATTGTGTTTGAATGTACTCATGCATGAAAAACAGAAGTGTTCACCAAGAAAAAAGCGAAGGGCTCATAATCCACATTGAGAAGATAGGTGTGGCCTTGGATATGGAATCAGCCTCATGCTGTAGCTTTGGGGAAGAGCACACGGAGAATCCTGAGTGTGGAGCTGTATTTTGGAGGCAGAAGGTTGAAGGATTGTTGCTTCTTAAATATCCTTATAAAGTAGAATATTTTATATTTAATTGATAATTTGGATTGTCGCAAGAGCTCAGCAGAGTTTGAAATCTTACAGTCATGAATGGGAAATGAATTTCTTTCCAACACTGTGTAGTACCTTTCATGTGTGAGCATGTACAGTGGCGAACTGCAATGGTGTGAATGTGCACATGGAGGCCAGAGATCCATGTGAGGTGTCTTCCTCCATCATACTCCACCTTATGTTTTGAACCACGGTCTCTCCTGAGCCTGGAGCTCATGGAATCAGCTAGACGGGCTGACCAGAAGGCCCCCAGAGAGTCTTGTCTCCACAAGGATTCCAGGCTGGTCTTGCCAAGGATAAAGCTCTGGTCTCACAATTATGGAAGCAAGTGCTTTACTGACTAGGACATCATCACAGCCCTGAGTAGCGTCTTTTGAGATGGAGGATATGTGTTTATATTGAATGTTATATGTTTCTCAGCACCACATGACTGTTCTAGAACAAGCTTGAGAATGGAGACAATTTACAAAGCTGATATGATACAAAGACTAGGGGTTTCAATACAATCTAACAGGTTTTGAAATGATGGCTCTCTAAAGACAGGCTGAAGACCAAGGGGAATGAATGGCTAACAGTGGCTCGCATGAAGTAGAACAAGCACTGTTCTGATTAGTACTCATATAGGTGGACTTTTAGAGGAGGAAGGGTGTTTTTTAACTTCTTTTTTTAGATAGATAATGCTAACGTGACAGAGAGAGAGCAGCGCTGAGTGGCAGAATGAGGTTGAGATAAATGTGCCCCCATGATCAAGGTCCTGGGAGACCAGGGCACACAGTTGTTGGAAACACCTCAAAAGGAAGAGTAATTGGTGGGTTGTGAATATGGGAAGCCATTGCTAAGGACTTTAATAAATACATTAGACACATGAGTGAGGATCTCTGCTGTGCTCTTGTCCACTTTCAGCATAAGGACACAGAGGTTATAGTCTTGAGGTGATAAAGCAGAGTGTGGAGGAACCGTGCCATAAACAGCCCTGAAATGCAGGGATTACTAGGAAGTAAATAGTACTAGGAAGTAAAAATTGCAGAGTTCAGTCTGCAGGAGACTCATTGGAGAGACAGTGCCTATGCCCTGAAGAATAGGAATCCCAGGAATTGACGACTTTCTTATCACAAAACTGATTTCTCCTGTATGGCTAATGTATTCTTTCTTACTGCCTAAAAATGAATTGCTGCTTTTCTGCACTATTCCTCGTTCAGAATAACCATAATCCAATTCTGTGCATTTTCCTCTTTCCAGAATGTTCTTGCATAAGACTTCTTCTTTAATGACTCACTTTCTTACTGTCATCTTCAACATTTTCTTAAGTGACACCCTTCCAGTGGAGCTTCTTCAGAAACCATCCACAACTGAGACATTTTCAAGCTCCTCCACAGCTCCATTTCCCTCTCCAACACTTTCGTTCCTCTGGCATTTGCTTCTTGCTTCAGCTCTCTTCTCACACTGAGATGCAAGATCCTAAGTACCTAGCTTTACATTCATCTTTCATTCACAGCCTTATTATCATCAGCAAGACAGATGCCTAAAATACTGTGGGGTCAATAAATAATTGCAGAAAGACATGGACAAATTATTATTAAGCAGAGAGATGTAATAGAGTCTAAGGACAATTCCAAAGAGCAGTTATAAAAATATCTGGATCAATGAATACATTGTTGAAATAAATGTGGGACCCTCCAGGGTAAGAGGGTTCAGTGCACATGTGGATGAATAAATCGTGCTAGGAGCAGTTTAAAGTGGGTTCTTTATTTCAGTCACCTCCGGATCATAGGATGATTTTAATGTCACTTGAGAACTTAATTCCCGATCAAGTAGCCCCCTGAATAGTCTCCTTTTGGTTTAATTTTCAAAACCAAATAAAGTGCAGCGCTGTTTCCCTGCATGAGCCTGGCTGCAGCTGGGTGCCTCAAGGCGTGTCAAGGCCTGGACTCAGACTAACTGCCAGATTCTGCAACTGCAAAAACTAAACTACAGGATCTCTGAAAGCCTGAGGATTGAAGAAAGCAAGGTTCTGTTTCACAGAAACTTCTCAGCATCCCACCTGGAAGGCAATTAAAATTCCATTGATTAAATAGTAGTATCAAATACATAGATATTTTTTAAATTATTTTTAATTTATCAGTTCATGGTCAAAGTATTTCCATCTCAGTGCTCATAGTGACAGAATCTGCTTTTTATATTTATTATCAATATTGAGTTTGGTTTTTTTGTTTCTTTTTTTTTTGTTTTTTTTTTCTCATTTTTATTACATTTTGTTTACGTATTTAGGGAGGGGCCCTGCAAGCCAAGCCACAGATGTGGAAGTCAGAAGACATCTTGGGAGAGTTGGCTCTCTTTCTACCATGTAGTTCCTGGAGCTCAAACTCACACAAGTCCCTTTGCCCACTGACCAAATTCACTGGCCCTATCTTTTCATTTCTTGTTTGTTTTAAAAATTAGATCAGTAAAATCCTCATATTACTCATGTTGTTTATATGTACCATGCATGCATGCCTACATTTATCCTACAATAAAACAAGGCCATATACATGTTTTGAGTTTTCAAAAAAACTATTCTCTATCAAGAATCATTGGGTCTTATGAAATTGCTAACTGGTTTTACAATGTTTGTTTAACTAAAAAAATCCCTGTACTTCACATCCTTTTGGAGATGTCTCTACAACCCTAACTGATGTTAAAGGAGGTGAGAGCATAGTGATGGTAAAACTATTGTGTTTGACTTCCTGTCTTGTGCCCTAGCTAAAAACCTAAGGGGCTATCCACCACCAATTTCAAATTTCCCTTTGAAATGGGTGGTACTTGATTGTTAACACATTGTGCGTGGATCAATAAGATGTCTGCCCCAATCCAGGGAAGATAAATATGGATGAGTCCAAGGCCATCAATCATTTGGCAGCTGATATTATGAATGTGTGGGTTTACAAGATTTCAGGGGAGGGGGATTGGTCCTAATATAAACATACTGCTGTCTTTCCTTCTCATGTGTCATAGATAGATCATATTCTACAAATTTGCCTATGGAGAGACTAAAAATGTAGCTTCGCAGTTTCCTCCAGCTTTTACTAGAGTAGTCACCAACAAGTTGAAGAGAAAGAAGAAAAGAGGAAGAAGTAAACAAGGAAAGATGACATAAACTTCCAGCGTAGGGCAGAGCATTCTCTTATTCTATGCATGTTGATCACTAGCTATGTAAAAAGGTTTTCTGTTGGTGATTGAGAGATGCACTCTTCTATGGGTATAAATACAAGTATTCTGGGGGCATTTTAATACTATGTCCATTTAACAAAGTAATAACAGTAGGTTCTCCCCAAGTATGGAGCTATTGACACCAATGGCTGGTGGGAAATAGTTTTCTTGAGAGATACAGCTCCTGAGAAGCTGTCCATATTCCAACCGATGGCCCTGTCTATGCAAATACTGTTAGCACTAAGAAGAATTGAAGGAATTATGTGTTGAAAGAATAGGTAACTTTGGGAGGGAATAATGGTGGGGAAATAAGGGAGGAATTGAAAGCAAGGGATAAAGAGTAGATTTGATCAAAACACAATATATGCATTTATAAAATTTTCAAGCAGTAAAAGAGGAAGGTGGCTTTTGAGATGCACTTCAAGTCTTTGAAACCTTTACCTTTCCAGTGTTGGGATATATGCTCTCTACCCAGAAATCTCCACTATTCCTTTTGTGTCCCTTGATCCCTGGTTGCCGCAAGGAAAGTATTTGAAGTTTAAAGAAACTTACCTTTCCAGCAAATTCACAGGAGTAGTGGGAGGCAGCTTCAAAATAGACTATTTTTCCTTCTTGATGTTTTTGTTCCTCTCCCTTTCATTACGGACAGGAGAACTTATGTTCAGTTTGCCACTTATATGAAACATCTCTGATTTTTGTGTTAGTCTATTTATAGATAATAGCTGCAACACATTTGAAGAGCAGAAGGTAAATCTGAATAACAGCAATAGCTTCCAAGACTTAGAAGATCCTATCTGATATAAAGCAGCTCTCATTTTTTCTCACTAAGTATAATAATTTAGTTTGACTTTTCAAAAATTATTCACAGTTATACCCAAACACTTTTGTAACATGTATAAAGGTACCAACTCTATTCATTTGTGGAATGTATTCATATTGGGCTTAGAAATATGTTGTATATGCACATATATATCAGTGTTTCATTTCAAAAATAAATCTATGTATTTTGTTGATAATAAAGAAACAAGAATTTGTGCTTCTGCGTTTTATTAAAAAGTCTTTTACAGTTCACAAGTATAATTGTTTTAAAGATAAAATGTTGGAGAAAATTAAGATCTCAATAAAACTGTATGATGCTAAATTTATAATAAAAGTCACTTTATGTTTTATATTAGGTTGTATATATATACCAAAATGTAAAACTTCCCTTACACTCTAAGGAAAGATGCAAAAGCAATAAATAATAGGTAGAAAAGGTGGTGGTGGTGATGACGATGATGATGGTGATGATGGTGATGATGATGATGATGGTGATGATGTTGATGATGATGATGGTCATGATGTTGATGATGATGATGGTGATGATGTTGATGATGATGACGATGATGATGATGATGATGGTGATGATGATGATGATGATGGTGATGATGATGATGATGGTGGTGATGATGATGATGGTGATGATGTTGATGATGATGATGATAGTGATGATGTTGATGATGATGATGGTGATGATGGTGATGATGATGATGGTCATGATGTTGATGATAATGAAGGTGATGATGTTGATGATAATGAGGAAGGTGATGATGATGAAAATGGTGATGAAAGAAAAGAGATGATACCTCATGAAAAGAATGAGGATATTGAAAAAAACAAATCTATGAGTAGAGATTTAGCTTTGTGCTGAAGAGTATGTTTAACATTCTTGAGATTGTTCAATTCCCAGACCAGCTACCCCAGCAAAAACTATCTATGTGTGAGGCAAGAAATCAGCAGACACGCAGTGCAAACTCAGAACTTTCCACTATTAAAGGTCCTGGCATTTTTGTCAACTTCCATTTTATAAGAAAGATTTTATTTACCATACCTAGGTTAGAATAAATACATGTAATTCTACATACTTGAACAGTAATCATATACATAAAAAACTAGTTTGCTAGCTGTCTCAAAGTGATCCATATTATATCCACACAAAGATACAGTAAAATTAACATAATCAAAATAATCACGAGAACTATTAATTGTTATTGAAATTGTAGGTTCTTACAGTTTTTCTCTGGTTGGACAGTGTTATTGTAAACAGATTCCTGAGAGGCATAAAGACTTTTCATCATTTCCACTTTTAGCTCTTGACTTTTATGTAAGATATTATAGTGGCAAGTGACTTAATTTTGAAATTGAAATCACCATCCTCATTTAGTTTAGTTATTTAAAAATTACATTATTTCACCCAGACACTAATCTTTGAACTAGGATCCATAAAGCTACAGCACTTTCAAAGAAGTAATTGACTAACTTAAAATAGTTAAATAAGCCTCCGTATGAATATTTAACAGACGCATTGAGTGGCGGTGTGTCCCCTATGGTTGGACTCACTTGAGTCAAAACCTCAAACACAGAGCTGCGTTTGCTTCTCATCAGTGTCAAAAATGTCATATAATTTCCTGGAAAACTGTATCTTTTTAAATTACTAATTCAGGGTCTCTCCTTTCCCCCATCCCAGAGGAATCTGTGTTCTGGGAATGATTTTTAAATGAGGATGTGCATGGTATGTCTAAAGTTGTATACTGTTTATTCTGATTATCTGGCCAGAAGGACATCATAGTTTGCTAGCCCCAGTAGATAAAATATAACATACTTAATTTTATATTTTAAGAACAGGCAGTGTGCCGTAGTGAAGCTATGGTTCTTGGCTAGATTGATTTCCCCCTACACTCCGGAGGCCTGTGTTAATGTCTGAAAGCATGTTTTGCTTGTCACCAGTCATGGGTGGGAGTGTTGCCACAATCCACTGGGTAGACCTAGGCATATTGCTGCATAGAGGGCCCCTGGAATAATGAAATGGTCAGTGCCAAATGATAGTACTGCTGAGGCTGAGAAAGGCTGCTCTGCTGTGAAGAAGACCTGAGAAAACTATCTGAAAACTCATCAACTACCCAGTTTCATCTGCAAATAAACTCTTATGAAAAGGCCAAGAAGAGTCTACTCAGTCATGATTTACATACACACCTGAATCATTTACTCTTTCATCTAAAGATAAATCACAGTCCATTCATATTTCAGGACACAAAGCTGAGTTTATGCCATCCACTTTCCTAGGAAAAACACACACACTCATACACATGTGAGTGCAGGCGTGCACACACACACATGCACACGTGCATACTAAGGCAAGTAGAAGTGACGTCTTTACCAATTTGTTCAACAAATGCCCCATCACAGGATAACTGACTTTGTCTCTTTATATATATTAGGAAATTTAAGTGAAAAATAATTGACTGTAACAAATTAATCAGAAAAAGAAATGGGTATTTCACATTTCATTTATAATTTTTTAAACATTAGTAACATTTTTTAAACATTATAATCTAAGTTCTTGGTGTAGATACAGCAAAATCCAAGTGCAAATTGATACATAGACCCTAAGGAAACTAGAGAGGTAGTTGAGGGAGAAGAGAAGAGATGGGAGAGGGGAGGGGGGAGAAGAAGGGAGAGGGGAGTTACAATTCAAAGAACTGTGTTTGCTTCCCATCAACGTCTGTGTATTATATAGTATTCTGTGAGATTGTGTCTTTCCTAGTTACTAACCCAGATTCTCCCTTTCCTTCATCCAGGGGTGTATTTCTGTATTCTGTATATGATTATGTACATAGTATGTCGAAAGCTGTATATTTTATTTTTTTCTAATTATTTGGTCAGAACATTACAATTTGCTAGTCCATGAAGATAAAATAAGCCACATATAATTCTGTTTTAGTAATAAGTAGTGGACCACAGCTTTTTATTTGAACTTATAACCAGAAGCTCTGATTCTTGGCTAGATTGATTTGCCACACACTCCAGGAGCCTGTGGTAAAGTCTTAAAGTGGGAAGGGAGAGGAAGGGAGGGGAGGGAAGGAGAGAGGAGGGGAGGGAAGGGGGGGGGCGGAGAGGAGAGGAAGAAAAAATATTCAAAAGGAAAACACTGGGGCCAAATATTTTGGGAATTTTGCCTTCTCTTACAATCATTATTGACCATTCATTTATTTATTTATAATGTAAATTCTTAATTAAGCTTCCACCAAAATATTCATACATTATTCTCTTGCAACTCTAATTCAGATTCATATCCTTGAAAAATTTATATTCTGTTCTATTTTCTCTAAATACAGAAAAAATAGGCAATCCCTTCCCCTTTCCTCACCACATGCCCAGGTGCCCTTAAATGGTTCACCTTTATATAACTGAATTAAGGACTGTTTTGGAAACAAACATTGTTTGTTTCCCTGGCTGACTCTACCACACCACACATTTGAATAAGCTTTTAAATAGCCAAATGCTTCTACATTTTTAGAGACTGATATGCCTTACATTTGTACTTCATAAACAAGTAAAGAAAAATATTTTTATTATGACTTTAAGATATCACAACACATTTATCACATTTGTAAGGCAATAGTTGCCGTTCCCAGTCTTCTGAGTGCTTTTAGAGGGCACCTATTAAAAAGGCATTTGTGGTGAGATTGTAAAGACGTGTCTGATGGCAGTGTAGCAAGTGGCCATCTAAGCAGTCAGTGCGTGAGTTTGGTCATTCCTAAGAACCAGCAAGAGGGTATCACTGTGCAATTGCTAGAAAAATGAACAGCACTGTTCACAAGAGCTGGGCAATTAATTAAATGATATGCTTGTTCATCTTGCAGGTCAAGCAGATAATTGTACTGAGAATTGCTTTGAAATCACGCATGGTTCAACTTAGCCCTGTTGAATCCCAAGAGAGATTTACAGGTCACACTGCATATCACACTTCTAGTGGATGGAGGATTAATACGACCTAATCCTGTTAGCATTCAAAATGGCGTGAGATAACTAGACAGTCCATTTACATATTACAAGCTGACAGGAAAACTACAGGCTCATCCTTCATTTTTTGGTTTTTAACTCACATGTAAATATGCCGCATGGCATTTGTCATGTTTTGAATATCATGGCACCAAGTTTATTTTAATTTATGTAAGTTCCTATCTTTACCACTCAGGTACAACCTAGTACTATCTATACCTCCCCACCCAAAAAAAATAGTAATTGAAAAAATACAAAGAGATATTTATACATCAAAGAACTTTTAAGTATAGATCCATGTCAATGGAAATATTCAAGAAAATTATAAGACAAATATAATACATTATAAAAACAGGTTAGTCAAAAGCTATTTAACAGTTTGTTGAATAAATTTGTAAGTAAAATGTTGTATCCTCTTTGTAATTTTTAAGCAGCTCAATGGATCATTGGTTACTTTATTCTTTCTGTGAGAAACTCAGAAACTAATATTTAAAATGTCCTATAAAATTAGACAAGTCTTGGTCTATTAATAAATAATATTACTTCAATAGATAATTTGTTTCTAATATCTGTAATATCAAGAAGAATGAATTTAGATCTTTTCACACTGCAAAAATAATAATAATAATTGCATTAGTGGAGATTCATACAGATCAAAAATGTTCTTTTTATAGTATCTTAATTTTTATTATTTTTAAATGAGATAGGAATACATCCCTTTCCCCTTCCAACACTACTTGGACGTATACCATGAGAGTAATTGAGGATGCCCTGTTGTCTGCTGCTTTCTAAAAAATAAAAAAAACCTCATTCTTTTAAAAACAGTTTCAGTCATACCTCTTAAAAACTAGATGATCAGTTTTATCCTGATATTCTAGAATTCTCTCATGCAATAATTTATTTGCGATCATGTTACAACATGGACATTTAATTATGTACTATAAATTTATCCTATCCTTTGCAATAAAGTGGGATTCAATCAATATAAGAAAGATGCATTTTGGACGCTATCCAAAAAAGACTTTATTTATAGTAGTTAGGAAGAGTTTGAAACATCATCGCCTACAGGGTCCAGGCAGGTCCTGTGCATGCATGGAATGGCCTTGGTGTATGGGACTAGGAAATGGCGGATGGTGGCTTGTGCACGCTTCGTAACACAAATCCTTTCCATATGGGAAGCGCAGCATAGTGTCACTGGAGCTTTGGATTTTTTCAAAGATCAACAATAAATAAGGTTTATAATTTTAAATTTGCTTTCCAAATGGTGGATTATTTGATTATCTATGACAGAATAGACATAAATATGCTGGAAGGTCATATGCAAGAAGACAGTTTACATTTACTTGTAATAATTGAAGAAAATGAAACTTAAATTGTGTGTTGAGATTTCAGTATCCTCTGTTTGTCTGCCTGTACTCAATGATTCTTGTGTTTGTCTGATATACATAAACAGGAATTTCCTACTGTTAACAATCTATAAATCTTTGGTCTATCTCATGTGACTTCTACACCAGGTTTCAGTTGATTCCTTTTAGAACTGATTTTTTTTAATTCTGTTAAATGTGATCGTTTAATAAGTATTTGTGCAAAACAGTTTATAGTAAATATAGTTAGAAAAACAACAGAAATGGTGTTTCTTTTAAGTATCTCAAAAAAAAATAAAGTCCCACACCCACTAAAAATAACCTTTTGTAAATGGAATTTTATCTGTTTATGTTTTATCTTTTTTTGCCACTTTTTCAGTGGCAACCCATGGATCAAGAAAGAACACACAATACAGAAAGACTCAAAGTGTGAAACAGTCTAACAACACCCAAGAAGTTAGCCCAGAGGAGGTTGAAAATGACGATTAGCAAAACAGGCAATAATTAGGGACTCCTTAAGAGTCACGGATAAAACAAAGCTGATCCAAGAATGTGGCAGAGGCGAATTTCCCCTAGGAGAACCCGTTAACATTTCAAATCTGAAGTGTGATGGTTAAAGCCTTTGCTGACTTATTTTCCTAAAATTGTACTCATCTTACAGTAAAAGAATATCTGAAATCAGATGCTAATCCTATAGTTAATTTTGGCTAAATTGGGGAGTTTAAAAAAGTGAGTTGGAATTTTAAGAAAAAATATATCTACTGCCTCCTATCAGCTCAGGGAATCTTGCAGCTGTTCATATTTTCACTACATAGCACGTGTCACTGTGACAAACGAAAAATATTTTCATCCATGAGGATTACGGGGCTGCTGAAAGGCAATAAACAAATTGTTACAAGAATTATGAATGTAACTGACAGCTCATCAGACTATGCACTACTAATGAAGAAAATGAAAAGATTGCATAGTGTTTTCTGCTGACAAATGGTCCATGT
>CABHPH010162512.1:0-50032 GCA_902168325.1 Peromyscus nudipes | reverse complement strand
TGAACAAACAAACAAACAAAAACCATGAACCAAACTAGCCCAAGAAGCTGAAGAGATGGCTCAGTGAGGTGATATACTGTGTACCCTAATAAACTTGCCTGAGGATCAGAGGACAGAGCCAGCCACTAAATTAGACTTAGAGGTCGGCGACGGTGGCACACACCTCTAATCCCAGCACTTGAGATCTCACGCCTTTGCTTGGGAAGCATACACGCCTTCAGTCCCAGGAAGTAATATGGCAGGGCAGAGGTGTGAGGAAACAGGAACTCATTCTCTTTAGGCTGAGGATTTCGTAGAGGTAAGAACTAGTGGCTGGCTGCTCTGCTTCTCTGATCTTTCAGTTTCACCCTGATATCTGGCTTTGCGTTTTCTACTAAAAGACCATCTAAGACTCGAACAACAGCTCAGCAGCTGAGAGCTTTCTGTGCAGTCATGAGGCCTGGAGTTCAGATCTCAGAACCCTGAAACAAGCCAGACATCCCTCAAAGGCCTGACATGCCGGCTCTGAGGGATCTGACGCCCTCTTCTGGTACAAGCATGCATACCCCCACACACACATGCATACTCTCTCTTATACACATGTAATTAAGTACTTCTTAAAAGTTAAACATGAATGGCCTGAAATCCTACCACATTAAAATAATGCGTATTCCAAGTGTGTTCCTGTGCCGGCCCCTCCCGTGAGCATGTACTTTAAATATAGCAAAAGGTGAATTCCACATCTAGGTATGTGTTCATGTTTCACTCACCACCTTTTATTGTGAGTATTTCCTCATGTGAATCAATGTCCTTCAAACCTATGCTTTTTAGCAGTGGTTGACATTTCACAGTACACATCTGGCTTTTTCGCCCATCATCATCTAGTCTTCTGACTTTTTTTCTTTTTTTTTTTCCTGATGACTTACTTCCTATTTCCTTTTTATCCCCCATTCATTTTTGTTACATGGATTGACTGGACTTTCTCTGCTCTCTCTCTGATGATGTGAACAGTAGTCACCTATTTTAACTTCATGGTGATTACACTTAACGTTTTTGAGAGCATGCTTAAGCCCATATTCCCTCAGCATCCAAGTTAAGATCCCCACACCACAAATTGTGATTTTTATGCCCATCTCCTCTCTCTGTCCTCCAATTCCTATAATACAATCTAACTTTTAGGGCCCATAGTAGTAGTTTCATATTGTGATAATTTCAATATTTATTCATCCATTGCAAGCATTGTTTTTTTTTGACATTTCTACGTTTGTAATTGAAATCACACTAAGTGTTTTGACATCTCCACTAGAATACCATGGTTCATAGCTGCAGTACATTGTAATTCTCCACCTGTGGCTTCTTAATTTTGATTTGTCTCCTGGTAGATTGGCATTTATTATTAGGATCCCCCACCCCCACCCCATGAAGGGAATACAGGTAATAGAAATTTTAAGCTCTTGGCATCTGAGAATGTCATTCTGTTGACCTCACATGTAAATGAAAACACGGCTTGGTATTTTTCTTCCCTCAAAGTTGTGAAATTGCTCTACTGTCCCTGAGCAGTGAGTACAGGGGAGAAGCCTGGGGCAAGTTGGACTTTGATCCCTCTGTAGGTGATCTTGTCTCTTTTTCTGTCTGAAGGTTTATAGAACTTTCTCCGGATATCAAAAACATGTTTCAGGATATGTATGTGGGTTGACTTAATTCTTTTGCACTGCATTTAAATATGTCCTTCTAGTCTGCAGCCTCCGGTTTTGTATTTTCCCTGCAGAGAGGTCCTTGTTTGACCACCATCATTATTAAACTGTCATTGTCTCTCTTCTGTGCTGTTCCTGTATTGGAGGAGTGTGTGTGTGTGTGTGTGTGTGTGTGTGTGTGTGTATGAGAGAGAGGTGGGGGGAGGGAGGGAAGGAGAGAGGGACAGAGAGAGCTCGACTCTGTGTAACCCAGGCTGGCCTTTAAATCACAATGTAGTCCAGGCTAGCCTCAACCTCACAGAAATCTTCCTGCCTCAGCCTTCCAAGAGCTGGGATTATGGACATGAGCCACCACACCCTGCTTGGTGTGATTCTTTATGTGGGTGTGTACCCCTGGTTTGGTCAGCCAGGTTGCTCTGTTCTCTCTCCTCATTCTCTCTCACTGTCTTCTGATTTTTGCACATGTTTTCGGCTGCTTGCTATTTTAGTGGTGCTGATTTCAGCCACTCATGCCACCTGCACCTTCCCCAGCTGCGGGTCCCTCCTCTGGATGCAGGAGGCCAGATGACAGCTCACATTTGAACATGCTCTGCACACTGTTTACATATTGCTGCTGTTGCTGGGAGCCCAATTTCGAAACAGACTCCGGCCTTGGAGCTGCTGGTGTTGACTCTCTGACCTTTTAAAGGAAAAGATTGCTGACCTCTGTCCTAAGCATTATTTACTTGGACTTTATTTTTCAAACAAAAGTCCTCTTGCGCTGTTTCAAAATGCAAATAAGAAAAACTCCCAAACATTTTCTTTCTCTCCTTTTCCCCCTTATAACAACTCTACCTTGTTGAAGATGTTTCCTGTGATTTGCCTTTTTTAGACTTAACATCTTTCTACTCCTTTGGTAGCTCTTTTCTGTTTGCTCTGCCTAACAAAGAGATTTGGTAACTCTGGTGGTTCTGATGTGGGCTCTCTTTTCTGAAATGTTTAAATTCCATCTTTCTCTCTCTCTCTCTCTCCTCTCCTCTCTCCCCTTCCTCCCTCACTCTCCCCTCCATGCGTATATGTTTTCATCCTCACAGTTATTACTATTTGAGGCTAGCAGGGATTCATTCTTACCAAGTTAACTAGCGAAGGAAGGAAAGGACAATGGAGGCACAGAGAGCCTGTGGTGACACACCATTTGGGGTTTAAGTACCACTCTTTTGTTTTGAAGGCCCCACCCCCTTCCTCAGCAGAAGGCCCTTCAACTGTCCTGACTCCATTTGCTTCCCACTGGGTGGAGCCTCACTCACTCAGAGTTCTTCAACACCTACAATCCTAGAAAGGCATGAAGGGAAGGAACCCTGGGAGGTAAGCTGTGCACACAGCTCATTTTGCCCCCGTGAAGCAGTTTTTGAAGATGTTTGCCGTATTTATGAGTTGGGTTCTTTTCCTATTGTGCCTGTATTAGACACAGCCATAGGCGTTCTTGCTATTGTTTGCCACTGTGTAAGTCACACAGGAGGACTTTCAGAAGCAGGAGGTGGGGATGTCACATGGACACTGCCTTGTGTACCTGCTGTTCTACCTAACTGAATACAACATACTCCATAAAGATGGGACCTTGTGCTTTATTACAGGCTAGGGTGGGGGTGGGCGGGCTGGATTGTGAGCCCTGTGACTGTTGACTGTGTGTGTGTGGGGGGGCACACAGAAGGATTGGGGTGTGGGGACACTTCTTGGTAAAAACATGAACTTGAAAATCAGCTACTTTTGCAACTTAGCTCCACTTACCTTTCCTTCTGGAAGGGAGATGTACTATCAATGTCATCAAAACCAGCAGATAATTTAAAAATGGTTTCCACTGGGTCTTGGGTGCTCTGTGCTAAGCGTGGAGGGCACATCTCATTCCCTGTCAGGCTCCCTAACCCCTCCAGCTGCGGAGTTGTTTTCTGATCTGTGCTTTCTTGGGCCTGAGATGAAACAAGTCAGATTTGCTGACTGGAAGCCTGAATGTCTGTGGGAGAAGGTGGGATGAGTTAAAAATGCCTGAGGCAAAGGAACCACTCTCAAGAGCCTCGGGGCCGGACCCTCTCAGTCTCTTCCCCTGGACGTCCCTAACACCCTAACGTGCTTCACCCAGACAGAATCTACAAAATCAAATCTGCTCTGGCCTGCTTATTGCTCGCTGGTCTTTCCCAGAATTCCTCTCTGCACTGCCAAGAAAATCGCATCGTTCCATTTCACGTGTGCCGCCGTTCAATTCGTTTCTAGCACCTCTTCAAGGAGAGAGTGTGACCACCGATTGAGGTTCTGACATAAAGAGAAATGAGGGATCTTTTCTCTGATTTAAAAATAAATAAATAATCTTTCTGCTGCTAAGAAACAGTGCCAGTAGCTACTACTTACGCATTTACTTCACGATCCTTCATGCGATTTTTAAATTAGGGGCTCTGCCCCAGAAAAAATGGTCTGCTCAGGGGAATTTATCCCCAAAGTAGTTTATGTCCTTATTCAGACTGGAGCCCAGAGGGTCAGGGAGCCTCCTGGCAGGGTGGTAGGAGGCAGGGTGAGGTTGTACTGACTGTCTGGTTTGGCCATGCCGTGTAAGTATACATGCTTCACTTAGACCTGTGTAGATGTATGTGTTTATGGCTGCTAAGCTGCATATTTCGGGACTGTAATTGCATCCTGAGTCCCCACAACACTACAGACATGAAGGGAAAAATGAAGGCTTTGCACGTTCGTGGAGATGTAATTATGGTAATAGGTAGGCCTTGTTTGCTCTGCTTGTCCTGTGAGGCATTTAGCCCAGCTCTCTTCTGTGCATACAGCTTTGCCAGCCGATGGGCTTGGCAGAGGGACAACTTGTGAAGTTGAATTTCTTGGGCACCTTAGACTGCATTATTGTCATATTCATACAGGATCATGTGTACATCCTGAAGATAGACCTTACTAAATTCACACACTCAACTCCTTCACGTTTTAATCTGTAACAAATCAAGAAACAGAACACTTAAATTGCCCAGAAGTCCCCTCCAGTACCCTAAATCCCAGTCCCTGCCCTCCAGGGACAGCCAGCCTCCTGACTTCCTGCCACAGCACTGGTTTGTTTCACTGCCTGTGTACTTGGTCCTCATGGTACCATGTGGGCCGGACCACACACGCTCTGCTAGTCCATGTCTCTTGTCTTCCTGTATGGGTGGTATGAGAGTGATCTGTGAGACTGTTTAGATTCTCATTTTATTGTTGATGAGCCTTTGAATGGTTTGTACCTTTTTTCCCTTACAGGAGCAGAGCCTTCTGAAGACCTTGTCTAGGTCTTTTGTGCGGGTCTTCTATTGACTTCTTTTCTGGAAACACCCAGGAGTGTAATTGCTGGGTTGTTGCATGTATTCATTTTTCACGGATAGTGCCGAACTTGGACTAGATCACTTTAAAGAGTCTTACAATTTGGGGAAACTGGCAAACACCTTCACTCAAGAATATCTAAAAAGGGAATCTTTTTCATTTTCTTTTCCAGACCATACAGTGTAATGGGTTTTAGAAATAAACCTATGCAAGCTAGCTTTTGAGTGTTCAATGCTTAAAAATATGAAGATGTATTAGTACCCTTTTAGCTGCTGTAACAAATTACCACAAATTTGATAGCTTCAAACAACCCTCCCTTGTGTAATAAGACTGTTCTCCACTTCTCATGAGGATGCTAGTGATTACGCTTAGGATCAGTACAGCTAATATGAGGTAACCTCCTCTTCTCCAGATCCTCAACCAAATCATATCTGTACCAGGGACTATGTAGGGTAACCTTCAGAGGTTCCAGATAACAGGGCATGGATGACTTTGGGGTGTGGTGATATTTTATTTGTGCTGAAATGTGATATTTTATTTGTATGTTAATAAAGTTTGCCTGGAGATCAGAGGTCATAGAGAGCCATAAACAGAAGTCAGGCAGTGGTAGCACACACCCTTAATCCGATCACATGGCATGGCAGAGTTGTGTGTTCAAGGACACAGCCAAACGTGGTGACACAGGCCTTTAATCCCAGTACCAACCATAGAGACCTGGAGGTCTGTATAGACAGGCAGTGACAAGGAAGTGATGTGGCTGGGCTTAGAGCCAATGAGAAGGCAGAACAGGAAGGCAATAAAGGCACAGGTTAGACAGGAAGAAGTTCTCTTGGTAAGCTATGGCGAGGTGGTAAGATAAGGTTAGTTTGTGGCTATTTGCTATTTCTCTGATCTCTTTGGCTATTACTCTGTATTTGGCTCTGTGTTTCTTATTTAATAAGACTGTATAGAAATTTGTCTACATTGGGGGCCCTTATTCAGCTTGCCACATTGTGGGAACATTGTGTCTTGACTTCATCTCATCCATAGAATCTGCCTCCAGGAAGCATATAACTAACTACACCACTACTCAACTGTTCTCCCCCTTTTAATGATTCTGTTGCATCATGGAAGAATGTTGATAGACTGGACCAGGGAAGTGGACATAAAGTACAGGTGACTTAAGACTTCTCTCATCAAATTCTAATTTGCTTTTCTTAGTATAAAGGAAAATACCAGGGCACATGACACCCTCCATGGAAGGTAGAGCCTCTGATTGCATCCTGAGACAGCAAGTGGACATTAGTGAGTTCGGGTTTGGATGTAAAATGTCCCTCACAGGTTCACATGGTTCAGTACTTGGTCTCTAGCTAGTGATCTTATTTTTTGGAAGTGGTAGAACCTTTGGAAGGTAGGGTCCACCTGGAGGAAGTGGATTGTGGAGCCAGGGCGGGGCTTGGGGGTACAGCCCAGTTCTCTTCCTGCCCCATTTGTGTTCTGTTCTTGGAGGTGGGAGGAGGTAAGGATTTCCTCACACTCCTGCTGGCACGGTGCTCCTGCCCGCTGCTGTTCCTTCCCCACCATGACGGATTGTGATACCTCCCCCCCCAAAAAAAAAACCATGAGGCACTATAAACCTCTCTTCTCCTGACATTGCTTCTTGTCCGGAATTTTGTCACAGCAGTGAGAAAACTAGATGGTGGGACATTTGCAAGTGCAGCAATAGCTCAGCTTTAAGTGATGTGTTAATTGACATAAATGCTTTCCTACATGTAAAATATTAGTATAAATGGTGTCTATGCACAGGATAAGCAGCAGATTCATGGACTGCCTTTGTAAGTCATTTCTGGTATTCACAAAAAGTGGATGAAAATCTCCAAATCCTCTGTTTATGTAACACAGACAACAAGGTCCAGTGTGCAGAGAGTAAGTTTAGAGCATCTGTGGGGGGTGGGGATGGGGAGCTGGAATATGGCTTCTTTGGGATCTCTTTATGAATGTGTGATGCAGTTTCCCCTAAGGTCTTCCAGGCAGTGAGTAAAGATGATCCTGAGACACAAGTGGAGGGGTCCTGCTTGCCCGCAACCTTTGGTTGGTTCCTGAACTCCTCCCTGGCGGTGCCAGTTGCTGCTCTCACTGCTGGGGCAGAATGCCTGGCAAAGGGTTTATTGGACTCACCATTTTCTGGAGTGCAGTCTATCCTGACTGGGAAGGCATGGTGGTAGGAGTGTAGGGCAGCTAGTTTTCTTAGGCAGTTGGGAAGCAGAGAGGAAGATGAATGCAGGTGCTCAGCTGGATTGTCCTTTTTTTGTTTAGCCTGGGACTCCACTCCATGAGATGCTACCACCTACATTCAGAGTGGGTCTTCCCCATTCAGTTAATCCCCCCTGAAAATTCCCTCACAGACACACTCCAAGGTGTACCTTCTAGATAATTCTAGATTTTGTCAGATTGACAACGAAGATGACTATCACAAACCCAGCCTTTGTGGACTTGACACCCAAACACATCTCTTTTAACCATAACATTCCATCCCCGGTCCTTAAAGGCTCAGGGGCATCTCATAATTCAAAATGTACTTACACAATTCATTCTGAAGAGTCCTCTAAATCTTACCATTTTTAATATTGTCCAAAAGCCCCAAGTATAGAGGCTCATCCGCGATTGAGGGCAATCTCTTATGCATGAGACTAAATAAATAAACCCTTCCTTAGGTTACACTTTGCTAGGTATTTGGTCACAGCAACAGTTAGGAAAAGAGACAGTACATGTGTGCTCCCCCCCACCCCCGCCACGGCCTGTCACGGGCTCAGTCTGTTAAGGGCTCCCCAGTGGCCTGCTGGCTCACGGCTGAGTTGTTATCTTCTCGTCACACACTTATCTGGGCACGGTTAGAGCTCTGTAATAAAATTTGTCACCGGCTTTAATCCTATCACTGTCCAGACCCGGTTGATTAGCCCCTCTGGTTGTTGTGGCTGAGCTCTGCACCTCCAGACTCTTCTCACTCAGGAAAGGTAGAGAGAGGGGCTCAGAAAGACTGCTCAGCCTTAGGAAAAGAAAGCAGAGAGGAGGCAAATCGGGACCCCAAAGCTGCTGCAATGTGTGAATACAAACAGCTTCATCTTCCTCTTGCCCTCTGGCAGTCCCTTTTTGGGTCCATCATAGACAGAAGAGATGGACCTTACCTTCATTCTGCCAAAATCTTACATACTCCCACCTTCCTCTGAAGTCCCCAGAGATGGGGAGAGGGTTTAATGGATGTAGCCAAGCCGGAGAGCCGAGGGTTGGCAGACTTACCTTAGTCCACTAGGAGCATGCTCCACTCCCACCAAAAGCTGACTGTGGGCTCGCTGGACCACATTCCCCTCCCTTCCACTAGGCCACATAGATCGTCCTGGCAGCCCTTCTTTGCTTGCCTAACTCTCTTCACAGCTGCACATTGCATGCAGATTTGTTGCCCAGAAAGAGCGAGTGTGTGGAGAATGCAAAGTGGGGATTCTCTGAGGAGGGTGTTCACTCAGCAAACAGACTGTGGGCTCCCAGCAGATGTGCAGGCGGAGCATATGTGTGTCACCTAGGGTGTGCACATGTGCATGTGGGTGTGTGAATGCATTGGGATTTGGCCTGTATCCAGGTATGAATATAGTGTATGTAAGTGAATGTGTGTATATCTGTGTGTATGTATGGGTGTATGGGTGTATGTATATGTGTGTGTACAGGTATGTCTATGCTATGTACAGGTATGTGTGTATGTGCATATGTATGTGGGGGTATGTATATGTGTGTGCATATGTATGGGTGTATGTATGTATATGTGTGTGTACATGTACGGGTATGTGTTTGAGGGTGTTTGTGTGTATGAGCATGATTTAGTCTGGCACAATTCAACATGAGTTAGCCTTTCCATTCTTCTCTTTATTTTCTGCTTGGAGCACAACAACTGCCACACGCCCCTCTCCAGTTCCCTCACACCATCCTTAGAGCCAGTGCCTCTGTGAGCCCCCTGGCTAAACCTATTCTCTGGAAGGAGACATTCTATCTCTACTGTGTAGGTGTCCAACCCCAGACTTCCTGTACGCATTGGCACCTGTTGGGAGGGCAGCAGACAATAGAATGGCTGCTATGGCACCCCAAGTAATGGCATCACACGTACAGAAGGATCCAGATGAGGCTGGAGATAGCACGTGTCCCAGGCAGACAGCCTGTGCTGTCTCTCAGAGCAATCTGTCTTCTTGAGGGCTCCCTGCCTCCATAGTCCAGCCAGAGTAAAGATGCCCTGAGCCTACACTGCAGGAGCTGTGGGCAATGTTGCTGCCCTGGAGGGCAGGGGGAGGCCATATTCATTTGCTTAGACTGCTTTAACAAAGAACCATGGACTACATGTCCTAAAGCACTGTCATGGCGGTTGTGGGGGTTGGAAGTTTAAGGCCAAGCATTGCTGTTTTCTCTTTGAGCCTCTCTCCTTGGCTCGGGGATAGCTGCCTTCTCTCCACATCTACCCTCTGTGTGTGTCTGTGTCCTAATCCTTTTGGAAGGATACCAGTCTTTTTAGATTAGGGTCTGCCCTAATCATTTCATGTTTAGTTAATTACCTCTTTAAAGACCATTTCTAGATATAGTCATGATCCGAGGTCCTGGACATTAGGCCTTCTATATAAACTTGGGGCAGGGACACAATCCAGCTCCAAATCAATGTTTCCATAGACCTTCTTTGACCTTCTTTCTCTCAGGCTTCTTTCCTAGCTGGCTTCTGTTAGGACCAGCACATGTGTCTCACAGAACCTTAGCTCCTTCTAGGTGTGTGATGAGGCAGCTTTGGTCTGTGACTTGCAAATAAACGTCAAAGAAAAGGAAGAGATCTTGTTGTCATTTTAACATTTATAGGATATTGAGAAGGCCAAGTGATAAGGAACAAGAACAGGAACTTGAAATGACTCCAAATGGTCATGTGACCCTTACTAAGTGACATCACCTCTCAGAACACGCTTTCTTCAGCCATCAGGAAGGTGGAGTGAGGTAGTGTGTGTGAAGTACCTAGGGCACGTCCTGGCACATAGTAGGTACTCTAAGCATCCTTGATTTTCAGTTACAGTATTAGTTATTCCTATAGACAGAAGTGTGTGGTGATAATAAATACATGGAGCCCAGCTGGCCACACAGCAAGCAAACATCCACTGTCCACACCAGGGAGCAGAGACAAGGGTCTGTTCAGCTTGTGGTGAAAACCTAATTTTATTTCCAAAAAAACCATGAACTCAGATGCTATTTCTGCTATGGAGGATCCAGGACAACATTGCTGGATACCAGTGAAGGGGAGGTCTAGCCTCAAGGATGAGCTTTAAACACTCATGGTGGGCAAAGGATGAATGGAAAGGCAGAGTTCTCTTTCCTTGCAAGCTGTTCTCAGAGTGTGAGTGAGACTCCTTGGGGGCCTCTTGCCTTGCACACTCCTAGGTTTCTGAGCACGTTCCTGAGTAAGCAGAGCTGAGGTGAGGCCTGAATGATAGATATTCTAGCAAGCTCCCAGGGGCTACTGCTGGTCCAGGGGCCATATCTGGGACTCCTGGCCCCCAGTCTCTGTCCTAGCTCAGGGTTCTGGCCACCTTGTGTCTCTAGCCTCCCTGACCTCTCTGCTGTCCAGGCCCAATCTAAACGCTTTGCTTACATCCTTTGCTGAAGCTTCTCCATCTTCTCCCTCATTTGCATTTGTATCTGTTGGAGAGAAGTTGCTTTTTTAGTCCTTACCCATCATTCTCCTTTTCCTTCTTTCTTATCAGTTTTGAGCTTCCAGAGAAGTAGAGAAAGAGAAGACACTGCCCAGCTGTTATTTGTGGTGACCCTAATTAGGAAGAGGCAGATGCAAAAGGAGTGTCATTCCCACTGCCCCCCTCATCTTCGGAAGCACCACGTGTCTCTACCCCAACATGTATCCATTCCCTAGTCCCAATTCCCTAATCACTTTGCCAGAGTAAATAATTGCTGGTGCGTGGTGACCCAAGGTCATCACCAATGGAGGAATGTAATTAGGACCTTCATTTCCGACCATCTTGGGAGCCGCCTTGCAGCTGATACGTATTCCTCTGACCCCTTGCATTGATGCTCATGTCTCCCGGACCCTTCCTCTTCCCAGCCTAGAAAGCTTGGGCTGGAATAGAGTGGCTCATGGACAGATGGCATGCTTGCCTTTCTTTGCTTCTTCCTTTATGTGCCATGTTCCACGGAGCTAGAACCTTGGCCTTCACCTGGCAAGCAGTGCTCTGTGTATGTGAGTATTCTCCAGGGACCATTTCAGGGAGGATCTGAGACTAGAAACTACCTCCACCATGTTTTTTTAAACACCCACCTCCAGCCCATCATGGCTGTCATTGGTTTTTTGCGTCAGAACATTTTACTTCCTTTCCTTCTTGCCTTTTGGATAATGCTAATATATACTTGGTAGATATGGGCATGCTTCAAGCTCCCTGGGTAGAGAAGGCCTTGAAGTAACTTGAAAAGTATCGTAGAGGGTGGGACACAAATGTAGGAGGCAGAAGCCTGGCCTTTCGGTCTTCCTCCCTCTTCCATCTCTCCATGCTGGTCTGATTCTTCTTGCTCATCGCACAGTGCCAGAATGCCTTGCTGTGGAAGACGATGACAGATAAACACTTTTAAGTTCTTTTGGAAATGGTCCCCTGGTCAGAGCAGGGGAGGAAAAACATCTTCTTGCCTCCCATGGTGAAGCCAGATTCTAGATAAAAATAAAATCAAGAGAAAAGGCTAAGAACTCTCCTGAGTATCCTTCCAGGGTTCCTTTCCAGAAGGGGAGGGTACAGGTGGGGAAGGAAGTGTGATGTCACGGTTTGCTTTCTGATACTTTGAGTCTCCTTTTAGGAAGAACGTTCACACTGAGGATGGAGGAAACAGCAGTTTTCTGATTTAGGGAAGAAGGGGACCTTTGGCTGTGTCTCCAGGAAAACACTTCCAACCAATAAACACATGCAGCTAGCACAGTCCCACCCTGCAATGTCTCACGTTCCCAGTCTGCTCCAGGCTGCGGAGACAGTGTAGGAGCCTGGTTATACGCAGTCACTTGGAGTCTGTCTGGGCCTGTGGACCAACCTCTTGCCTCCTTCTAGACAAACTCTCCACAGACAGAGACATTTTGTCACCTGTTCAGTCCACCAGACACATCCAAGCACAGCCGGAAATAAAATACAAGTCTCCCTCCCAACCTCCCAACTCTAAACAATGCAAGAGAACCCTGTCTAAAATTCCACTTGGGAACAGACTTTTCTGTTTTGTTTTGTTTTTTTATGTTTATTTTCACATCTGTTTCTATGTGTTGTTTAGCTCCTCGATTTTCTGGGGACTGCATCCACTATCCCTGTTATTTTCTGCTCCCCAAATGCCTCCTGAGTTGCCCAGCACATAGGTTCTTGTTGGTTAACATTCTGTGAACTAAAGTAGTTGGTAGCCACTGCCATAGCTCCCTGTGGTAACCCAAGGAACTGCGCACAGATGTAGCTGAGAGAGAGTCCAGTTCAGGGACATCAGCAGCAAAGCTGTTGGGGGAGAATCCAGCTGGCCCAGAGTCACTCACCAGCTGAGTAAGGCCTCAGCTGTGGAGAGTGAGTCTGACCAGGAGAGAGCAGGGCTTGACCCCACCTAGTCTTTCCATTTCCTTCTAAGACATGGTCTCTTGTTGGGTGGAAGAGTCCATTTCAGTTTTTCAACAAGCATGGTAGCAAGTGGGACCTTTGGGTTCATGCATTCCACACCTCAAGGGCTGAGGTCCAAAAGGGAACATGACCTAACAGTTTTCTTCAGGCTTGGATATTCTTTCTGAGGCTTCTAAACCTCAAATGACTGGTTGAGCTTTGAAAGAATGAACTTTCGCTGATGTCTTGAGCCATGATGCAAGAGATATAGCAACTGCTTTTACACAGCTGGGCCTCTGGACCTCCAACTTGCCCAGAGAGCTCCAGGTCACAATAGAACACAATTCTTATTCAAGAATATGCAGAGATTATTCTGGAATTCTAGAGAAAGGACTGATGAGACCCACCATGGGAGCAGGGGATTGAGTCTCTGGGGATGCTGAGCAGTTGTTTCTACAGCAGATTGAGGTTTTTTTTTTTTTTTTTTTTTTTTTTTTTTTTGCTTCAAGGATGCTGGATTGCTCCCCTGGCTGGGAAAGGGGAGGTTCCTGGCTTCAATGGTTCCCCCCACCCCAGTTTCATTTGAGCTGAATGACTAAGGAGTTGGGAAGAGGTGGCAAAGAAAACAATATTTCTTGCTACTGATGAAACAGTAATGGAATTAATGGACCCTTTGAGCTCCCCATTAACAACAGAACTCATATGTTAGAGTTGTTTATGGTCCTTGCCTTCCTGATGAAGCCTGGGATAGTGTCTACTTCTGTGGGAAGACTTGTCTGCATGCTGGGAGAAGATTCCCTGCCCTTTGGAAACTATGTGCTATGGATTCCTAGACGAGGAGGGTTGGCTAGGGTTTTGTTGTTGTGTCTCAGTTTTAGGAACACAAATACTGGGTAATGATATCAAGTGACAGAAGAGCGGCATGCTTCCAGGCCTACACTCCAGCCTGTGTGAGCCTGAACTCACTCAGCTGCTGCGATAGTTTGCTCATCTGAATGTGGAGGGGCTCGAGGGACAGTCGTCTGTCTTCCTGCATGGGTGGGAGAAGGATCTGAGCAATGACAAGCAGGAGTTCATGCCCAAGAAGAAAATGGAACTGAGATGGGCATTTCATCAGACGTTCAATACCTAAGAAGCCCCCAAACACATACACTACCCATCGGTGTCACATGACTTTCCTTAGGAAATACAAGAAACATCCAGTTACCGCAGAAAGGAAAGATTCCATCCCACTCCAGTCTCCTGAACCAATTGGTTATTGGATTACCTATGAGAGCAGGGGCAACTGAAAGGCAGATACACCACTGGGAAATCCCCTGGGCAACTTGCAGGGAGCTGCCCCACTCAAGCGTGGATGACCCATGAAAAGCTGTACCAGAGAAGAATCCCAGGCAACTGTTTACTCCGTATATAAGCTCAGGAATGGGGAGGGCCTTGTGAGGCTCTTATGAAGGAGCTTGAGACCTTTGAGCCCCTTCCTCCTCCTAAGAGAAAAGGTTAGTGATCACCAGAAGTTCTCTTGTGGCTGATCATAGCTGCTCTATGCTGATCACCAGAGGCTCTCTTGTGGCCCCATCCAGTTTGGAGGAAACAGGACAACACTGGCTTGGGGAGGCTTCTGAACTCTACAAAGTATACAGTGTTGTAAGTGGGCATCTTCTGGAATATTTTAAGCAGTTCTCGGAAATTTTTCCCCCCCCCCCCCAGGTGAGCACTCACTGGCAACGTTAAGTGGGGGTAGCCTAGGTTTCACTCTGACTAGATTGAGAGAATGATCTCTCATTAGAGGCAACGGCATTGTCAGAACCCTTTGCCTCCTGTCCAGGCACCGAAGGAACCTCACTGGTTCTGGGGGAAGATATCAAGGAGCATGTCAGAGAGTGGTAGTCATATGTGTCAGGAGAGCCCAGTGAGAAAGGGCAGCCTCTAACCTAACACTCATCCTTCTTCTTAGGTGCAACTTCATTTCACATAGGTGCAATTTCTTCCCTGCAGAAAATAATTACTGGTCAAGTTCCGGGAACTTAACTGGAGAGACTGATGGTATGGGGGTCCTGTCATTTCGTCCAAACCAGAAATTGTGGGCAGAAGAGCTGGCAAAGAGCTCTCGATTGCAGATTAATTCTGCATGCTCTTTGTCTACAGCCAGCCCTGAGTCTCTTCAGCTTGTACAAATGTTTATTCTCCATAGCTAACTGATGAATTCATCAAAAGCTGAGGCTGTGCCTTTTATTTCTTGTAAATCCTCCGTGGGGCCTGGAAAGGTACTGAGGACATAAGCAATTAATAGGTACTCAGATTAGTCACTGAAACTCAATTCAACTGTATAGGTAGCAGACCCCTGGCTTATCATCAAAGATCAGGCTTTGAATTCCAATATTCCAGCAAAGTTAAAGTTAGCCAGCTGACTATACTGACAGTCCCCTAACAGGCACAACCTTGACCTTCCCTTTGAGTCTAGCATTCAGGCCTCTGTCTCCTCATTCCTGCTGCGCCATTCCTCGTGTCCCTTTCTGTGGTTTCTGGGCTTCGTACACTGATCCATGTGGTTTGTGACTTGGGTTCTCAGTAAGCTGAGAGTAACGTGGTCTCTGATGATGTGGGACTGTGCAGCTTGAATATTCCCAGTAAGACAGTCAGAAATGAAAAGCTGGGAGAAAGGATGTGTGTGTGTGTGTGTGTGTGTGTGTGTGTGTGTGTGTGTGTGTGTTTCTGTTCTTATACTTGGGAGGGAAGCAATTCTTCCTGAGCTGAGCCTTCTGGTGGGTTAAGAGATCATGAGATTATGGTCTCTCTGTATAGAGCAGCAGATCACACCCTCTTTCTACTAAGTCCATCTCATCTTCCATAGACCCTTGGAACCATTTTTGCCCCAGAGTAACCTCCTCATCTACAGGATCCCAAGTTACTGCAAACATCAGTACTTAGGAGACCAAACTCACATGCTCCCACTGCCCAGGAACCAGCAACGGGCATTTTGTGGGGACCTTTTCCTCTCCCCATTGAGCACTTTGAAGGATAGGAGTAGAGTATAGCCATCATTTGGGTAATAGAGATGGAGTCCAAGTGCCATTGTGTCTTGGCCCTTGAGAGCAGGAAAAGACAGGACAAAAACCAATTCAGCTTCTCTGGGTGATGTGCTGTTTCATTCTGGGCTCTAGTGAGAGCCTGTTGAGTCAGCTCAAGGTCTCCAAGGGGGAATCATCCAGGAATGTCAGTCAGGCAGTGGAGCGGGGCCAGAAAAATCAATGCTGAATTTGAGATGCCAGCAGCAGAGGAGGTGGGGGGAGAGGGCTGGAATGAGAACATTTGTTTGCAATTCTAATATAACAAAGCAACAGATCACTGGGCAAAGAAGCTAATGAAAATGTGCATTATGGATGTGGGTGGGTGGGGAGGTGGGGGAGAGAGGATGGAAGTCCAGGCTCCCACTTGCTGAGAAATTCTCAGGTGTTTGCTTGCATCCATGGCCTGTGGCAAAGGGCCCACAGGTCCCAAACCCAACAGTCCTGGGCTGGAATTACAAATCTCCCTCACAGAGGTCAAGTGGCCTTAAACATTTCCTTCTCTGTAAAAAGGAACCAATAAGAGGAAAACAGGGAAATGTGGGGCTTTGTGGGGTGATAGTGAGACTGAGACACATGTCTGAATGTGTCTCGGGGAAGACAGTTTAGAGAAGATTAACTGAGGGGAAAGACAAACCTTGAATATGTGTGGTACCATGCAGTGGAATAAGAGGACAAAGTGAGCTGAATGTAAGGTCAGCGTTCCCTGCACTTTGCTTCCTGATCTGCAGGGATCTGACAGGCTCCAGCCTGCCCTACCCTAAGTGTAAGGGTGCCATGCCTTCCCCTTTGTAATGGACTGGACTCTCTAAAATTATCAATCAAAAGAAATCCTTTTCCCCTTGTTTCTATCAGATATTTTTGTTACAGTAAGAAAAATAACTAATACAGTGTGTTTGAACTACTCTGGCTATGAAATCAAGAAACTCTTGGTGAAGTATGTATTTACCCTCCTTTTTCTTTTTAACACAATGTGGTAAAATTTCAGAGTGTTTTGTGTGTGACAAACGCTGTCATCTACCCATAAGTGAGTGACACAGCATGTAGGGCTGAGCACAATTTGCTCAAAGGTCCTTATTTCTGGCTCACATAATGGAAATGTCTCTTATCTATAGCATCCCTGTGGCAGTGGGCAGCCAGGTACGTTCTGTGGGACAGAACTGGGGCTGAATGAGTTGGTACCAAGGACACCCACTCAGCTGCTGCTTGGAGAAAGCTCTGGGGGCCCAAGAGAGATAATCAAGCTGGTGTGGGGTATGAATTCCTCCAGACAAAGCTTCTCATTTGCTTTGGAAATCACATAGAAGAAGCAGGAGGCAGGTTTGGATACTAGACTGTGTGTGTAAGGGCACAGATGGTGAAGTGGTTTTCGTGGCTAGATCTGCTGAGGTAATGATGCACTGATGTAGTGATGTAATGAGCGCTAAGTATTCTAGAAGGTGGCTTTTAGTGGACCTAGTGTGCTAGCTTTCTGTAGGTGAGGATGTTAAAGCTATTGCCCGGTTATTCTGCTCTCTCAGAAAATTGATTTAGAGTACAGGTTCCACTGAGGGTGGTCAGCGGAGTGCTCAAGTGTGGGAAATGCAGAGGATGTATGTAGTAGTAGCTACACACCCACTGATAGATTCAGCCTCATCCAACCCCTTATCCAGACCACCACAGTCAACACAGACCTTCATGCATGCATTTCTTTCTGAAGATTTTAAATTTAATTGGTGTGTGTATTGCTAAGGATCAAACCCATGACCTTGTCCTTTCTAGGCAAGTGCTCTATGACTAAGCTTACATACATAGACCTTAATGTAGATTAATGCCTATGTGTACCAAGATGCCTGTAACATCAAGACCTATCCTTTTACCTGCTAGCTAAAATTACTCATGATCAGAATGCCCAAAATACAGAATGGGGGCCTCCTTGTTAAGCAGGGAGTCAATTTCTGATTAACAACAACTGAGTAGAAGGCCATTGCAGAGAAGGTGTGATGGTTTGCTCAACTTTGAACTTTGAAGAAGAGGATTGAGTAC
Source organism: Peromyscus nudipes (assembly GCA_902168325.1). Lineage (NCBI taxonomy): Eukaryota > Metazoa > Chordata > Mammalia > Rodentia > Cricetidae > Peromyscus > Peromyscus nudipes. The sequence goes on along the minus strand of CABHPH010162512.1, from coordinate 32,329 downwards.
AGGGTAGAGAGAGTTGTAAAACAAAGGACTTTCAGATCCCAGGAACAATATTAAGGAAGGCTGAAATCTAGAAAGATTGTGTGTTTTAGTTCACACGAATGACCTTGACCTGGCTCAGTTTGTTATCAGAGGTATTTGAGGAGAAGGGGAAAAATAAGGCTTGGAGGGAATGCACGAGGCAGAGCTTCATTGGTACTGGTAGGTCCATGGACCCCTCTGCTCATGATAGGATCCTTCTGTTATTGTGCATCTTGGAATGAAGGCACATATTTTAAAAAAAGAAGCTGTGCCAAAACCATTTTAATTTGAGAGAAGTATCAATTTCAGAAATGAAGGGGAACCCGAGAGATGCTGGCTGTGGGTCTTGCGAAATTTCCTCCACTGTGTCCTTCAGCAGCAGTGTTTTCCCTGCCCCATCATAAAGAAAGGATGCAGACAGCAGGTTAATTAAGAAAGACATACATAAAGGAAGGCTGAGTCCAGGGACATTGGCAACGGCATCATGACCAGAAGCAGCAGGAGTAAGGTGTTGGCGGAACATGCAGAGGAAAACAGATGGCTGGCTGCCTGCAGCTGGAAATCTAGAAACATCCAAGAGAAGAGGGTGTAGGGATCATGGTCCTGGAACTGTCAGTTGTCTTATGTTCTGAGGGAAGACAGAATACACAGAGTGGCGGTGGAAGTGGGCCCTGAGGAGATAGGTCCATTGATTTAGGCCTTCAGCAGTTTGATGACTCCTTAGACAGGACTGGGATTTTGCAGCCCAGTAAATAATGAGGTTCCCCCCAAAAGAACGAGACATAAGAAAAAAATAGATCTATTGTTGTAGTTTGCATGTGATGTGTCCTTTCAAAAAGTTATGTGTTAAAGACCTGACTTCCAACTGGTGGCACCATGAACTGGTGACTGGACCAGCAGGGCTCCTTCACTCATGGTTTACTCCATGGATAGGTTCTTATCTTAATTACATTATTTGCAAGTGATAGAGATGTAGGAAGTGGGGCCTGATTGGAGGGAGTAGGTCACTGAGAACATGTTCTTGGGTGTTGTATTTTGTCCCTAACCTCTTCCTGTCATTCTGCTTTCTGGATGCCATGGGTAAGAAGCTCTGCTCCACCATGCCTTTCTGCCATGGTGTTCTGCTGTACCACAGGCCCAGAAACAACGTGGCCACCGCCCTCTGACCTCTGAAAGCATCAGCCAGGATCAGTCTTCTCCCTCTAGTTGTTTTCTCAGCCATCTTGTCATAGTCGTGAATGGTGCGACCTACACATTGCCGGCGGGGTTAACCTTTGCTGTCAAAACACAGGCTCAGTGAAAGCAAAGGCGTGGAGTATTGACAAGGAGCAGCTTCCTGTTGAGGGCAGCTTCTTGTTCCTCCACAGACTACAGGATCTGGACCTGGGAAGAAAGAAAGTATGACATGTGGTGGACGAATTTGGCTGTGAGGACCACTGGCCTGGGACAGCAGGCCACAGCTGGTCAGGCCTCTTTGTGAAAAAGCCAGTGGGACCTTTAGAGGCAACGGGCTACAGTACAGGCCCAGCAAACAGACTTGGCACCTCTTCTGTCATAGAGGTTCTCAACCTGTGGGTCATGACCCCTCTGGGAGTCCAATGACCCTTTCACAGGGGTCACCTAAGAACATTGGAAACAGATATTTACCTTATGATTCATAATAGTGCAAAATTACAGTTATGAAGTAACAAAGAAAATAATGTTATGGTTGGGGACACCACAACATTAGCTGTATTAATTGGTCACATCATTAGGAAGGTTGAGAACCACTGTTCTAGCACCAACAGGTCAGCTCATGATGCCCTACTTGTTCCAACAGCCTATACTTTTAAATCATACCATGGCAAGTTATAGCAAAAGAAGTCATATAGAAAATTTAGGGGGCAGAATGTCACTCATAGGGAAACTGGGTTCCATGGTTAGCCACAATTTTTATACCCATTTGTAAGCCTGACCTAAAAAGGTCTAGGGCTGTTCTTGGTCATTATTTGACAAGTTGTGTTCCAGCCAGGCCTGAGTCATAGGGCACATTTTTTAAGTACTTTCTGAATGTGATGGGGATAGATTAGCAACAAAGATCAGTGTCTAAGAGAAAAAACCACGAAGAACAGGAAAGATCCCGTGGCGAAGCAGCAGGTTGGAATCCAGAAAGAGAACGTAGGTGGTAGGGAAAGTTGCCCATTTGAGAAAGTCAGAATCTTGAGGCATTCCCAGGAAGATAGGGGGTGGGAAGGACATCTGTTAGAACTTGGGAGAACGGGCTGGGGGTGGGGGATGTTTCTCTTTCAGGCTCCCTCTCCCTTCGTTCCTGGTTCTCTGCTTGCTGACATTTAATGTCATCTGCACCTGCAGCCTCAGCTGCTGCTGTCCTCTGGGACCTCTGTGGTCCTGGGCACTAAAGTCCTGGCCGGTGGCACTAAGCCCTCCAGCTGTTGGCTCCCGACAGAACTTTTACTCTGTCCTTTCCGAGCTGGATTTGCCCTATTTTTTGTCTCTGTGTCACCCAGGCAGCCCTGAAGGACAAGTGTGATGATGATGATGGAGGGGCTGGGACTCCTCAAAGGGGGAGTGAGCCTGTGCTTCCCCCAGCCTCAGACAGTGGCATCGCCTCTTACCTCTGACTCCGTGACTGAAGAATCCAGGGATGGGGCATCACTCCAACATGCATTTTCACTGAAAGGGTTGATGGCATATCACTTCATGATGCAAGTTGACATTTCTTGTCCTGGAAGGGCCTTCCTAAAATGGAGCTTGGACAGACCCCTGGCCTTGTTAAGTCGTCACCTTTGGAACCAACTTTCCCTGACACTCAGCATTTGCTGGCCTTGGGTAGACCATTCTTTTATAGACTCTGACTAGAGTCAAAACAATAGGATTGTTACTTGACAGAATAGGTTTTTATACTGTGGTAGAGTCAGGATATTTTTATACAAATATGATACGAAATGTAAGAAGTCATGAAATAAACTCTGAAAGCAGAGCTTAAAAAAGGATCTCATTCATTACTACCCCCAAAAAGCTATGCTCTACAACCTTGAGCTCCGTGCGCAGTGGCCTGTGTTTCTAAGCACAATGTGTTCCTAGCTAGGGAATGTAACTGCGAGCTGTGAGAATTTTCTTGTTATTTTCAATTCGATTTAATAAGCATTTAGGGAGGACATGTCATAGTCAGACCTTACAAAGCCAAAAGAAGCAACCATGACCTTGTCGGCTCCTAGCCCACTATGTAGATCAGTGTTCTGAAATACTGAAAATGGATGCAAACACCTTGGCCAAGTTCTTATCCAAAGTTCAGTGTGGCGAAGGCAGGTTTAGAAATCCTAAAAATTTCATATTTCAAGTGATATGCAGCCTCATGGGGCAGATGCTAGCTGGAGGTGACAGAGGAGCCTCAGAAGGGACGGAAGTTCTGTTTCTGTCCTAGATGAGAGCTCACTACGTGTGCACAGATTATTGCTGGAAGGAGCCCAGACTCCACCATTGCTATTTTAGGGTTGAGTAGATGGGTCTTGAACACTCCCAGTCTTGGCACTTTTTCATGTATACACAATAGAAATGACAATGGACTACTTAACATTAATGAATTTTAATGAACTAAATGTGATAATAGCTGTCAGCATATTTTGGAAAAATAAGTGCACAGTAGTCTTGAACTCTCCTTCTAGAAACAAGTATTGCCTCTTCTATCAACTTCCTTTTCTCATCATGTGTGTCTGTCCCAGGTATCTGCCTGAAACCCTGTAAGTCCCAGGAGGGTTGCTGCGAAGAAGTCAGAAACAATTTTTAAAACATTCTACTTATAGATGGACATCCCACATCAGCCACTATGCCCTGACCCCTGTGTAGTTAGCTCTTTCCACAAAGAAGTACCCAGTAATCACCCTTCATACTGAAATAATTGATTTATTCTGTGGAGGTCCTTTGGAGGCCTTTTCAAAAGGAAACTGTGTAAAAAAACATGTGCCTGGTAGCTTTAGGAAAGGAATGGAAGAGCCCCAAGAATTACGAGCACACACCCTTGGAACTGTTGTCTTATTAAACCTGTGTTCCCTGAGTGTACAGATTTTCCAATGCAGTTGGATCTCTTGCCTCTGGACAATGAAATTGCTATCCTTTGCCACAGAATAAATGACCTGTCAGGCTCTTTTAAGCGGTTTCGGGATGGTGAGTTTAAAGACAGTAGCATATGCTTCAGCTGGCAGCAGGTGTGGGGTGAAGGGACTGCCCAAAGTTGCTGGCGCGTGTTGCTTGCTGTGTTGTGCTGGCCTGGTGTGATTTGACAGCGGCCCTGAGAGGCAACAGCCTTCAAGGACTGAGAGCCGCCCCTCAGGTGGCTTAAGAGTATAGCCTTAACAACAAATATCCTCATGTAGCCCAAAGAAAGGTAAACTAAGGCTAAAATCTGGGGAGTCTGGTGTTTTCTTGCAGGCTGAAACTCAGTAGGGTTTTTTTTTTTTTTGGCCGCCTTACTTGTGGGCAATTTGGAGTGTGTAAATGACCCCACTACGAAGATAAATATAGGTCTATGGCAGCATGGCACAAACCCACACAGACAGATTCATTTGCATGCACACACAGAGTAAGGTTTTCCAATTAGCCAGCCAAATGCATTTATCCTACTCATAAAGCTTCAGAAGGAACTATACTGCTCACTCAATGTTAGGAGATTTTCTAGGGTCAGGAACCAGATGTTTCTCACCTGGGTAATCCCCCAGTCAGCAGGGCATAGAAGACCATAAGGGGTGATATATGTGTGTGTGTGTGTGTAAGTGTAAGAGCAGTTACTTAGGGACTTAAAGAAAAAGGAGAAAGAGAGTAGAGAGAGTTACACACTCAAACTTTGGTTGGTTGCCTATCACGTGACCCTCTGACATCAGAAATTGCACCATCACTAGCAGTTTGCAAAGGTTTGATTCTACAAACTGAGCAGCAGAAAATGCCTTTCATTCTCTCACCAACATCCCTAGGAAACATGTTACCTAAGGTGAATGGGATGGGTTTCCATGTGAATCCATATGTGTAAGAAAGTGTGTCTGACCTTGATTTGGGGCATGTGGGGATGTGGGGTAGCTTGGGAGAGAGGGCTGGGGGGTGGGAGGAGGTGGGATCTGTGGGTGGTATGTGGAGGGAGTAGAAAATTTCTTAATAAAGAAAAATGAAAAAAAAGAATGTGTGTGTATATAATACAAATGTGTATGAATATATGTGTATATGAATATATGTATACTACATACCTATCTTCACATGTATCTGTATTCTATAATATGAACAGCCAAATCACATGTTCATGTGTTCTAAAGTGTGATGGTTACACATTAGAGAGAGCAGTTTCTAGAGGATGAGGGTCATCATCAGAGCTCCTGGGGAGTGACTCTGGTAAGCATGGACTGCTGTGGTTTCTAGGTAAGTCTGCTGCATCTGGGGGCCATATGCCTACAGCACTAGCACCTGCCTGATGCAAGTGTCAGGGCAGCTGGATCTGGCTGAGACTATTTTCTGCATCTCAATTGCCTCGAGGTCAGAGAGAAAAAATGAGAATTTCAGTCCATGAATGATAGCAGAAGGTGAATGAACCAGAGAGCACTAGCATTCTTACCAATATTAAAGCATGTTAGACGTGGTAATAATCCCAGGTTCATACTTGCTGCTTTGGATAGAGTTTAAAGGGACATGTTAGTTCATCTTGATGTTGACTGAAGAATTAATGTGGCCACATATTTCATATAAACCTGTAAAAGTCAAGTGGTCATATGACTCTAAATTCTGCCTTTCGGGAAACAAAGGAGGATTATGAATTCAAGACTGAGGCTAGCCTGTCTCAAAGCTGTCTGAAAGATTGCATCAAAACAACAATTACAAACGAAACACCAAGTGAGCATACAAAGAAACCAAGACAAGTCCATCAGTGGCTTACTGTGCAGGAGTGACCGGTTATCAGGGGCAGAGCTTTTTATTTTGATATTCTGACAGAGGGAAGGACTCAAAAGCCCTATCTTTATTGACAAACACTAATTGTATAGATTTACAGGACACAAAGTAATGTTTTGATACATGTATAGACACTGTGGAATGATCAAGTCATTAAAGTAGAATATCCATCACTCCAAATATATATCATTGCTTTGAGGTTATAACATTTAAATACTTTCTTTCAGCTATTTACAAATTATAGCAAACCAGGCACAGTGGTTTACACCTATAATTTCAGCACTTGGGAGACTGAGGCAGGGGAATTGCTATGAGGCTGTCTGGGCTACAGAGTGAGACCTTGTCTTTCTCCCCATAAAAAAGGGAAGAAATATACAGCATACGCCCTGTTGCTACTAACCATATTAACTGCCTACATAGCTCCTGCTAATGCAGATCCTGTGATTTTATGACTGTTGACAGACATTAGCTTCTTCCCCCACCATACGCTCCACCCTGCTTCTGGAAACTACCATACGAAGATCTCTTGAAAGAACCATTAGACAAAGAACAGGACTGGGAAGATTAAAGCCCATCTAAATCTCCATAGAGCTTTTTGAGTTTTTGCCAGACATTGGACTAAAACCAGCCCAATTACTAGCAAGTGGCCAAAAATAATTTCACAATCTACTATCAGAGTCCCTGCCTTATCACCATACTAGAAGATGCTTTTAAATATCCACTGGACTAATGTTGAGATGATCCAGGTAGAGCGATCATCCTACATGAAGATTTCAATGAGTGGTTGAGGAGCTAGCGGGTCCTGGTAAACTGGGCAATGTAACATTAGCTGTATGGCAAGTCATGAATTACGCTGTATACATATAACCTCATCCCTTTTTGGCTGAGTCATTTTAAATCATGGTGGTGGGAGGAGATGGGGAAATTATAATAAAGCAGATGAATATTCATCAGCTTTTACTATGCCAGGCACTGTTTTATGGATTGCCATGAAGACCACCCCGTGAGCATTAATTAATATTATTTCCAACACATAGATAAAGATAAAGCCCCAGGTGGTCACATACTCTTAGGCTGGTATTATGCCCAGGATCTGTGGTTGTAATCATCATTTAACCCAAATTTACAAACACACTTTCATCCTGGGATGCACAAACCTACCCCAAGGTGTTTTGCTGAGATGTACATCAGGTGCTCAAAGACACCTCCCTGAAGGTTCACAGCTCAGGATGGACTGCTTCTTCCTGGGACACAAACTTGACCCTGCGGAAGCACAGCCACAGTGAATGTAGCTTAACCCACCTCCAGGCTTCCCTCCGTCCCTTGTTCGTGGACCCCTTGTCTCTTAACAATTCTATTGTGCCTTCCTCCCACCTCTTCTATAGCCAGCTCCCTTTCTCCATGGGGCTGGTACTGCAGATGGGCCTTTCTGTTTAGTGTGAAGAGTCCCAGCTTCAGTTCATCAGGCTGCCTTCGTGACTCATGTGCCCTTGCCTGCTGCCGGGGGGGGGGGGGGTGGGGGGGTGGGGGAGTGGGGGTGGTGGTGGCAGTGGCTGAAGGCCTTTGTATGCCTTGGTCACTGTTGTCATCTCTTGGCTTCTCTGCGTCTCAGGTGTGTTAGCAGCATGGGGTTAATTAGAGAAAAGGGAGAATTCTGTGACAGTTAGATATTGAAGAGAACAACCAGGACTCAGTGGGCTAAGGGTTTCTGGGGCTAGAGATACAGACCTAGATTTCTTTGTCTCAGATGCAGCTCTTCTTCCACTCGTGATCTTGAGTTTTGCATAATCGCATGCACAGCCTCCCCAACTCTCACAATACACCCACACATCACCAGTTACTGCTGTTTCATTTGTGAGAATGTGCATTTATGTATACACACATGTGCACACACTCTTGCATGCACACGCATGCATGTGTGCAGGGTTGTGGAGAGAGAGAGAGGTCATAGAGTCTCCTAGATTTCTGCACCACAGGAGTTAATTTCATTGGTACCCTTAAACGATTCATCTCAGGACCATGAGAAGGAAAGGAGCCTGCAGATACGTGAACTCTTTAGGATCTTTCTGTGTTTCATGTCCTGGCCATTGCACTTCCAGGGTGTCTCCCCAAATTGTCGAGTAGATGCCTTGTGTTAGTTGGTGGCTCGCTGGAACTAGACTCTCTTCATTACAGGGCCAGCATAGTCATCCTCATCAGAGCACAAAAGAAAGGAGAGCCTTCAAGGATGTATTGAACATGCTCTTTCTCACCTATGTACTGGGTCCAAGGTTGAAATGGGCAATGCCCTTAGAATTATTCATGCTGGTGTCTGGATAGAGCACTCATGGGACCTTATAGCTAGACAGCCCAGTAAAATCCAAGTCAGAGATGCTACACATCTCCTGCAGGTCTGAGTTGGTCAACAGTCTAAATCAACTACAAGGTCCCACATATCTGACATAAGGTAGAGTATGGGGCCCATGCAGTCACCAACAGAACTGTGTCACAGCTTGAGGGTATAGGTAAGAATCATAATAGGTTCTTCCTAGCTGATGGCAAATGTCTTTCAGCCTCTTTGATCCTGCATTCATTTGCTGACCTTTTCACCTTGTCTGTCACATGCTGATTTTAGGTCCTAATCTCTTGACTCATCATCAGTCAGCAAGGGAAAGCGAACATCCCAGTTCTCTATGGAACAATTTGGAAGAGAAGCATGGGGATTTACATGGGGATTCTTCTCTGGAACTCTTCAAGGGTTAGAAATGGAATCTCCTGCCCATTTGGCTCCTGCTGTGATTCCTGTAGCACACATGCGAGTTCTGGAGGGGACGGGCTTCCTAAGTGGGCTGGTTCTATCCCCATTGCTTATAATCCATGGGCAAACCTTCCTCTGTGTTCCACCCCCTGGCTCCAGGATGGCTGGGTGAAGTAATTATCCCAGACAGCTGCTCAATGTTCATGCCATTGCCTTACCTCATCAGCCCCCCATTTTTCACCGAGCTGCTTAAAATATAAACCAGACCCCTTGTCCCCAGTAGACAGACTCCCTTCAGAGCAGGCCAGAGTGCAATGTGTCATATGTCATCTGACTTGCAGTGTGTGGGGGTGATTGCCAGATGGGCATGAGACAAAGGAGGGGCAGCTATGAGCATTCCCAGAGAAGTGAGCTTATTTTTCTGGGGACAAAATCCCTAGACTAACACCTGACCCAGCAGGTGACTGAAAAGTTTCTTGCCTCTGGAATCCATCTATAGAGTGGAGAAACTTGTAAGTCACCAATCATTTCCTGGGAACTTCAGGCATCTGGAGGAGCCCCTATGTCATAAAGCCTTCAGGTCAGCAGTGACTATAGAGAATGCAACAGTTCTTGCCAACCCAAAGACTGGTTCAAAAATGGTGGGAAGCTGCTCCTGTCTCCTTCCTGCTGGCCATTGACCCTGGCCTTCACCTCACAGAAGCTAACTTTTGGCTTCAGCTTAGAGTTTTGCAAGAGAATGGAGGAAGGCTTAGTAGATGTGTCCAACATGGCCACACCCACAGGGTGGCTGACATCATATGGATGCTCAGGGCTCACCATCACAAAGACATGCATCCCCATGACATAGGTGGCCTCAGTGCTTACAGTGACATCCAAACTAATGTCAGGCCTGACCTTTGATTTCTACTGTCCACCATTGAATACTCCTCTACCTTTCCCATGCTCTACACGCTTCCTCTTGTAAACCTTCCCTCTCTTGGTGTGTTCTTCTCTATGAAGGGGTTGGGCTGGGGTACTGGGAGGGTGATAGTGGCCCTGCAGATGCCTCTGGAGCTCCATTTCTCTCTCCTGGGATAGAGCAAGGCCAGGTAGGGGCCATCACCCAGGCTGGCTGAAGGCTGTATCCACAGCTGATTGGAACAGGCTGCAGTTTGAGCAACTGTAATAAGGAGCAGTTGCCATGGAAACAGGCTCTTGATGTTGTCCAGATTTCAGAATCTCTCCCCTCACCCCTCCTTGGTTATTTTCCTTCCTTCCGTGTTTTTTCCCCTGGGGCTATGGGTACACGTTGAGCAGGAGTTGTGGGCCAGCATCAAGAGAGCCAGGCCTGCAAGCCTTAGGGAGACTTCAGCGAGAAGATTGACCTTCCAGATGAGGAAGTGACCCTACGTGGCCTAGAACCTTAAGGCAAGGCATACGTACTTCCTGATCACATCCCAAAGATATAAGATGATGTGTCCAGATTGCAAACAGGGTATGCTCCCAAAAGTGCCTTTTATGAGATGCATAGGAGAATACGGAGCAGACTGGTAACCTAGACCTCAGGTCTCTCTTCTCTCAAGGGGAGCCCAAGAACTGAACCACTGGGAGGAGGATTTTAAATTACTATGTTTGAATTTCTCATTATAGATGAAAAATCTTCATGGGGACTTTATCACCACCCTCAGCCCAGTATTCCATCCGTACTAGCGGCTGGTTCTCAACTCTTTTATCCCTACATTTAGTCAAGGTCATGTCAGTTCATATAGCTGAAGGTGATTGGAGCAAGGCAGAGATTGACATTTGGGATTGCATCCTCACAGACCACATGCCTCAGTGTCCCTGAATACAGAAAAGTGGGGCTCGTGTGTCTTGATCTGATTGCGTCTGTCCCAAGGATGCTGTGAGGCTAAAAAGAGACAGCAGATGGTGAGCTCTTAGGAGTGGAGCAGGTATTACATAAAGGAAAAGGGGAATTGTTGAGAATCCATTGTGAGACAGTTAGAAGAGCAGGACTTAAAAAGAGTCCCATACCGATTTGTGTCTTAGAGAATCCAAACTTCAAGTTTGAGAATTAGTTAGTGATATAAGGGATAGACTGTATGATGCCTCTTCCTTTCTTATGTTTCACCATGAGCAGCTGGAATATCCTGGTTAATGTGGACTGGACCCCCGTAGACAACAGTGTTAATACCCCAACTAAACAGAAAGCCATGGGACTGAGGGTGGAGTACAAACTGGCCAAAAAGAGACCAGTGATGTTGTAAATACAACATCCCAGTGGATGTTGAGAGTGCAAAATTTGATAGCAAATCTGCTGCTGGCTAGGATTAGGGAAGAGGAGACAGAACTAACCCTTCAGGAGTTGAGGAAACATAGGAACAGAAGGAGAGGAAAAACAAGTTGGAATGTGGCCTTGGAATGAGGCAAGGCTGTATGGTGGTGAGTGAGTTGCCTGGTATGAAGGCCCAAATTGGAGCTCTTCTATGGTAATCGTCTCTGGTAGGTTCTAAGCAGGCTTTCATTGATTGCTTGGCACTAATCATCAATCTACGGGGACCTCAGCCATCAGCTTTTCTCTCTGTGTACCCTCAGCTTACATTTCAACATGTTGGCCATTTTTGTTCCTAATTTTTCTCCTCTGCTTTCTCCACTGAGTGGAGTGGTTTATGGATGGAATTTTTCCACTGAATAGTTCTTTCTAGAATTCTAGGAGGTGTTACATGATGTATGCAAAAGCCAAAGGCTGGCCCTAGCCCTTGCACCTTGTTGCTTAGTAGATCTGGGGTATCACAGGTCAGATCTTCTGCGTGGGGACCCCTCCTTCTAAGTGACAGGATGCACATTGCTGTAAGTTAGGAAAGTAGTAAGACAGTGGTGTGCAGCTTAGTCCTTAGCTTAGAGCCTAGCCAGTCCCCCTGTCCCTTTGGTGGTCCTTGTGCTGGCCCCAGAGGGAAATCAATGCAGTGCAGAGCGCTGACAGTATTCTATTTTAGAGCAGTTCCGTCTGTGGCTGCGTGCGTTCTCTTTTGCTTCTGTTTTATTTCCTGTCCTTTTACCTCCAGCTGCCTGTGTGTGCAGCACTGACTAGCAACGAAGGCCCCGAAGCCTTTGCTGGGTGTTTAGGATGGAAGGCTGTGTGTGCCTTGTCCACTTCAGGGACCCCAAAGGCATGCTTTTAGTATGACTTCTGTTGCTGGGACAAAAGAATGGCATCAAACCAGTCGCTGGGGTAACAGGTAATATCACACAGCTGTCAGAAGGGTACATGTTTCACAGCCACAAACATTGCTATGTTTTTTTAGTCTGGTAAGAGAATGTTTACAGAATTTTGGAGAGTAAATGCAGCTCTTGGGGCTGAGGATGTAGCTCAGTTGGTAGAACAGTAGCCTCATGTGTGAGGCCATGAGTTCAGTTCCTAGGACAGCAGGGAAAAAAGCTGGGTTTTTTTGTTTGTTTGTTTTGTTTCCGTTTGCCCTTGTTGTATAGATATTAACTAGAACTAGAAAGAAGAGTTACATGTATAAGAGAAACTGTGCCACTGAAGGTCATATAGTGTAAGTATTTTCAGCTGTGTGTGGATAACTTACAAGAGAATTATTTTGTAATAATAAATAGTTTGTTATAATTCTTTGAAGAAATGCTATAGAGATTTTTTTTTAAAGCAGCTACTTAAAGAGACTCAAAAGACCCAAGTTCAAATCCAGGCAATGACATTTCAAGCTGTGTGACTCTTCTAGGCTTTATCTGTAAGAAGAATCAAATTTTGAAGCGCTTGCTTCAGAGAAAGGGCTGTCATAAAACGAAATGGGAGAACGGTAGAAACACGGTCCAAATGCTGCTCACTGTTAGAAATGCCCTTCTTCTGGGTGGTTCCTGAATCTCCTTTCTTACTCATTGCCTCAGTTTGCCAACCTGTTAAATGGTGCTCCTCCACTCCTTATAAATAGACAGGCCTCCTCGCATCCTGTCCCCATGGTAGTGAAGAAAGAATAGTAAATGGGAAAAGCTTCAAGCTCTTTGAAACCAAGGAGTGGGATAAATACCCTATATTGATTATGATGATTATATCTGGGACTAGAAAAATGTGATTGCCTGGTTGCCAATAGCAACCAGATGGAGATGCAGGAGTAGGAAGCTGTGCAGAGAGGTTCCCTGGGAACAGCATCGGGTTCTTTTCTTCTTCTCTTTCAAAACCACCGTCCCTGCTGCCTGGGCCTGCCGTTCTTACTCTTGGAGACATGGCCATTTGTGAATGGATTTGAAGGGAGTCGCACAAAGGACTGACTAGGCAAGGCCATGCGCAGTGGGTGGGTCTTCCTTCACCAGTCACGTGCCATCAGAAGCAGGAATGATCGTGCAGTCAGATACTGACTTCAGCTGGAGTCAGAGGTGTGTGCTTGGAGACTACCATTGTGAACCACACAGAAACCTCAAAGGACAAGGGTCACGTAATAGTGGCAGGGGACAGCCCACCAGGAACAGTGGGGAGAGTGGAGAAGCTCTGGGTGTGGCTACAGCCCCTGCCTCCCAAGCAGAAATGAAGGTCTAAGGCCGTGTTGATTGGGAAAGAAGGAGGCATCCTGATAGAATTGGAATCTGAAATGTCTCCTGTGGTTTGTGTTTTAGGCTCTTGTTCGCCAGCTGGTTAGCGCTGTTTTAGGAGACTGTGGAACTTTCAGCAGATGGGGCCTGACTGATGGAAACAGGCCATGAGTGTTGGACCTTTAGAGATTATTCTAAGATTATTCTCAGAGTCTATTCTCTGTTCCCTGGTCCTCTGGGAAGTGAGTGGCCACCACCACATGCTCCCACCACCGCAGTAGGCCACTCTGCCATGGCTTTTTCATCGTGTTGTATTACCGTTCTCTGTAACTTGTAAGCCAAAATGAACCTTACCGACCTCCAGTTGTTTCCATCCAGTATTTTGGCCAATATACCCACCCTCCCCTCATGTAGTGAACAGAACTTCGGCTGTGACTCTGAGCCCCAGAATCCTCCACCTGTATGTGAGAGAGTTCCAGGAACTGGACTATAGTTTGTGTTGAACACACATTATTTCATATGCCCTCATTGGCTGGTGATTATGTTGTCACATGGTTCCCAGTGAGTGGCAAGGCCAAGCACCGAATTCAGCTGGCTGCATTCAAGGCTTGTGTTCTTTATGCCACATTGAACTCTTTACCCTGCAGGTCAGAGGCCTAACAAGTAGTTGATCACTACATCTTGAGAATGAGGCTTGCTGAAACAAAGCCTAAGTATTACTGTCTGGACTTTCCTGTGGTCAGAACCGTCAAGTTTCTGTGCAACATTCCTGTGTTGTAAGAAGGCATTTGGCTTCTGGTTCAAGCCTTTGCTCTTACTTTTGCACAGTGAGGGTTGTGAGTGCTTTTCTGACTATTGGTCACTACTAGATATTGAGGAGGAACTCTCTCTGTCTCTCTGTCTCTGTCTCTGTCTCTGTGTCTCTGTCTGTCTCTGTCTCTGTCTGTCTCTGTCTCTGTCTCTCTCTCTTTCTGTCTCTCTGTCTCTGTCTCTGTCTCTGTCTCTGTCTCTCTCTCTCTCTCTGTGTGTGTGTGTGTGTGTGTTGGCTCCTCCATCCAGAACTGGGAAGTGTAAAAAGAAGTGAGAGGGATTGCAAATTACCCTTCCATTGCCTGCTGCAAAAAAGCTGCTCTGGCCCCAATGGTCCCCTGACGAATGGATAGAAATTGATCCTTGGTCATATACTCATATGTAGTATGTTTCACATTCACTCAGACAGCCTCTTCCCTAGGTGTGGAAGGCCATTCTGATGTAGAGCAGTGACAGCCTATGTGCCCCAAGCCTCTGCTCTGTGCCTGGTGCTGCAGCCAACACTTCCCATGTATAACCTCATCTATATGCTGTGATGACCCCATGTAGTTAGAACTCCATTTTTTACCTTCATTTCACAGACAGGAACACTGTATGGGAGACAATCGACCATTGAGAGCTGTTGCTGGTGTTGGACTTGAGCCCAGCTTAGCTAATCCCAGGCCCTGCTCATAAATACTAATCACTTTGCAAGTTCCACTATATTCCAGGTGTCCAAGACCACTTTTTTGTTCCTCCTCATTGTAGCTTAACCTGCCTGTTTCTGCCCTCATCTAGTGCTTTAAATGGACTCCTTGCTTTCTACAGACCATAGGTTCCCAGCCATCGTGTTAATTTTCCTTATCTCATTGCCACCCAAGCACTCTGGTGAGTTGCCAACCCCCTACCTCCAATAGGTTCAAAGTCCTTTGACATTCTTGGCCCCCTTTTGAACTGCAGGCAGCTTGACTCAGGACTCTTAGTAGTTGGCTTCTTAGTGGCCAAGCTGCACTGTGACTCAGCAAGCAGAGTTCTGGGTGTAGAGATTCCATCATGCCCAGGACTCTGGTTACTTCCTTTCTTCTCTCCTCTTGCCCTGCAGTCCACCTGTACACGTCTGAATCTCATCAGGTTTAGCTCAATTGCTTCTACTGTTGAGGTGCATTTCCTCAGTTAAGTACCAATTCTCTATCCTTTCAACCTGCATCAGATTTGGCTTCATTAGACTAACCATTTCCATCTTGCATATACATTGATTTGCTTACTCACTCATTCATTTGACCTTGACTAAGTCTCTCCCATGTGCCCCTACCCTCAAGGTACTCACACCATAGACACTTGGTTGGTTTCAGCAGGTGTCTAATATCCTGAGTTGACTTTTTATCTGGAACAATGCCATCTGTAGTGGGTCTTCCACTCATACTTTGTTTTCAAGAATGAAGATGCTTGAATACTGCCCATCTGTAAGAGGAGAGGTAGTGGGAGCAAGAGAAAGTTAGATTGTGCTGCCTAGCAAGCCAGACCTACCTAGAGAAAGCTGTGCTAGGCAGAATCCCTCTTCCATTTTATTCTGGAGAACAGTTACTTGCCCACTGGGAAGCCCTTCCTCCATTTTCCCAGTCTTCTCGTGGGGACTGAGTGCTCACTGATGAGAGGGACATATCTAAAAACTGTTGTAGAATGATTATTAACAGCCTGACTGAACGTGCCAGTGGGACTCAGCAAAGACTGGCCACCACCAGGACTCTTCCCAAAGGCCACTCTGGGTCGGCAAAGCCCGTGTCTACAACTTAGGAGTGAGTTACTTTTACATTTCTGAAGGGCAAAAGAAAGAAAGAAAGAAAAAAGAAGGAAGGAAGGAAGGGACAGAGGAAGGAAGGAAGGAAGGAAGGAAGGAAGGAAGGAAGGAAGGAAGGAAGGAAGGAAGGAAGGAAGGAAGGAATTGTTCCATGGCACATGAGGTATCTTAGTATCCACAAATAAGTTTCCTTGGAACACAGCTGGCTGCATGTTTGCTTGTAGACTAAGGCTGCTATACTACTATGCAGCAATGTGCAGTGTTTGCAATAGAGCCTCTGCAGCCCACAGCACTCCAGCTATCTATCTGGACCTTTACTCAAAAGGACTGCCAACCTGCTTGTCTATTTATGTTTGAGACAGGGTCTCGTGGATCCTAGACTGGCCTCAAACTCCTTATGTATCCAAGGGTGACCTTGAATTTTATATCCTGCTGCCTCTGTGTCTCCAGTGCTATGATTACAGGTGTGTACCACCATGCCAAGTTTATGTGGTACTAGGGCTCAGACTTAGGCTTTGTGTGTGCTAGGAAAACATTCTGCCAACCAAGCTACATCATAGCATCAAGACAGCCCGCTCTCATGGTATATCCATCTGTTCCACTAAGAGGCAAGGACTTCCCTGCTCTCACAGTGGGTATCTGCCAACGGGGGCATATGTTAAGAGCTCGTGAGTGGACAAGGCATTGCCTAGACTTTGGAGCCTTGGGCTCTCTGTGATCTGGGCAAGACTTTTTTCCTTATCTTTGTTCCCCATCTTGGAAGTGAGAAGTTTGGGTTGTAGGATCTCTGGACCTGTCTTTCTTAAAGGAATATGTGGTTGTCTGCTCTAGGAGGCCTGCTCTACAGAATGTATGGTATGATGGCCTGAGTCATTCTTTGAGCCTGGACAGCACTGACCAACTGTCTGACCAACAGATGGACCCAGGAGTGTCTGGCCCCTTTCTCCCCTCTAGCCTCCCAGTCCTCCCAGCCCTAAAGCTGTGAGGACCAACCTTTTCCCCACACCCACACACCCATCCCTGTTTGGACTCAATACATTTTTTTTTTTTTTTTTTTTTTTTTTTTTTTAATTTTGAAGTGCCTGAGATCTAGGCGGACTGTAATTATGTAATTCTTCCTTGTTATCTTTTCTAATTGTTCTCAGAGCTGTTTCCTAAACTGATTGGAAACAATTGCAGACAGGGAATGGAGTGGGAGGTGGGCAAGGGCCTGGCTGCTGGCCAGAGGCAGGCTGTCTGCGGGAAGAGGCAGGGTCTTGTAGCAAAGATGCTGGGGTGAGCATGAGGGGACCCTTGGTGTCCAGGCCACCTGAGCAGCTGAGTGGTGGGGGGAGGATGCATTCATGGAGGTGCTGGCTTAATCATTGAGAGCATGGCTCCCTCCCGTTCCCAGGCTCCAGAGGCCTGGCTGTTTTCCCTTTCCCTGCTGCCTCGGTGACGTGGATAGGGCTCCCCAAGGGATGCTGCCAGGGGCCACGAGGGAACAAGGCCTCTCCCTCCTGGCATCGAATTGTTTATGCTTTCTTGATAGAATAAAAATATGCAACTCTTGAGCCATCTATCACCCCCAGAAAGCCAGGGAGAGTGAACTTGTGGAAAAAACTTGGGGACTTGTTGATCGGGGCCCAAGTGGGGTGACACAGGGTCCCTGGAAGGGCAGCCATGGTGGAACGGGAAAGGTAGTGTTTGCTTTGGTTCTGAGCCCTAGAAAAGTGTTCCAAATAGTGTTCCCTGGCACCCCCTTACTATAAGGACAGCGTCCTGTCGCTGCCTAGAGTATTGGGACTTCCTGGGAACTATAAGACTGGCCTGCTATGCACCTAGTCTCTCCATCTGTGACAAGCTGCCTCCTCCCTCCTTCTTCTCACGCACACTGCAAGCACATGAGTTTCCTAGACAGGAAAGGCAAGATGGGATGAGGCAGGCACCCTACCCCCCAGCAACACCATCTCTTTAAACCACCCTCAGAGGTAAGGGCTATTACCCTTATTTTTCTTTTTTTAGACCTTTGACCAAGAACATACACACATTCTGTCTCTGTAGGAAAATAATTTGAGGTGAGGCAGAGCTTGCTTCTGGACCAACAGCCTCCAGGCTCCTCCAGGCTCCTCAGGTTGTGCTGGAGCCAGCTTCCAAAGCCAGGTGTATCTGACTTCAAAGTTCTTTCCTCCAGCCTTAAATTTCCCCAAAGGGGAGACTTGTCAGGCAAGAAGTCCATTCACCATTTAGAAGAAGGTGGCTCAGACTTGTTGGTTTTTTTTTTGGGGGGGGGGCGGGAGGGCAGTAAGGATTTGCCATTTGTATGTGTAACAAGGCAGAGGACAGCTGTCCATCCTATGTAGCTAGTTCTCCTGGAAGGCCTCCTGCCTCTGGAGCTAGAGGGGGGACAAAAAGGAGGAACTTAGGGATACCAGCACTGAGGACCCAAAGGTCACCACCTCCTCTCTCTACCTGGGACATGCACTCTGCTCTGAAGTCTGGAATCCTCTCAACCTCTTGCTCCATTCTGCTGCTTGGAGAATTTGCTAGTCTGTTTCTCTTAGTGCATTAAGGTTGGGATGTGGGTGAGCAGATACCCCTGCACTCTTTTGTTTTGCAAACACTCTCCTCTGACCTGAGAGAATGAACACCATTTCAGTATCTCCCACAATTGCTCTAGAAGGGCCCTTAACCGCCTACCAGCTAGTAGGCCTTCAAATGCTGAGAGGACATCACTGGCTGGATTGGGAGCAGAGCCTCTCCTATGCGCCATTTCTTACTTCATCTGCTGGGGTTGGTCTCAAGCAAATCTATAGAAGTCAATCCATTCCTGGTCATGTGGCCTACATTGTGACCCGAGGGACCTTGTCTCTGGGCCAGCATTTCTGAATTTATTTTTCATGATTACCCTCTTCCCTTAGAGGAAAATTAAATTCAAATTCTTCCTAATGAGAAGATATGCACATTTGCCAGAGAGGGTGAGCTTTGGAAGGCTTCGTAAACCATTATAAAGGTTAAAACGCTGTTGTGCTTTCCAACTTTTGACCTGGGCAGGGGGTGTTCTACTGTCCCCATTGGGAACACATGCTCTGGGCTTTCCCAAAATTGTTGTAATTTCTTCATAGTCTCATTTAACATATGGAAACAAGGGTCTTAGTGAATGAAGAAGATGATTCCAGCAATCTAGCCTAAGGAATGTTTGGCAGAGACCACCACTCCCTGCGCCCTGACAACCCTTCTGGGCCATCCCTGTAGGCTGTGGAAGGGCTGGTAAACACTGTGAGGGTGGTAAACACTAAAGGGTGGTGAGATCTTCAGGGTGACAGGGACATCACTCTGACATGCCTCCAGATGTGCTGTGACCTCCGTGTGGGGGAGCCCTCTTGGCTCTTTTTCTGGGGGCAAGGCGGGGGCAGAGAGAATCCGGTAATGAATCCCAGCAGCGGGAAGGTCAAGACCAAGAGGAAGCAGAAACTGTGAGATGCCACTTTCCTTCCAAGTGAGGCAGCCTGGAGCTTCATGCCTGCACTTGATAAAGCTTTTCTTCAGTGTCGGGCCAGGGAGCTTGGGCAGGAAGCCTGAGGGCTGCAGGAGCCTCATCTACCTTCGGTTTGGAATGGGTTGAGTGTGTCCCCAAGTTCAGACTCAGACCCCTATCACATTGAGGTAAAGTTTAATGGAGCCCACAAATGAGAAACAGGCTTCTGGAAGTTAGCTGGGGCTCTGCTCTGTTTCCTCTAATGCCTCTTTCTTCTTCGCGCGCCAACCTGGTGCTCTCCGCCCTGTTCCTGATGCCCTTGTCTGGCTATGTGTCTGCCCACCTGCCTTATTCTTATTCACGTGGTCAGTTCAAGTAAAGATCAGGGCAAAATCAGGTGGGGATGGAAGTGGGTAGGCAGACAGGGTGAGGAGGACGAGCCAGGAGGGGCCCAGATCCAGCACCTAGTCATTAACCCTTCCCTAGCCTGGAGAGGTCACCAAGTCACCCCATTCCCTTTCCGCCCAGGTCATAAAAATCTGTTTCTAACTTTTACCAATTCCCATGTTAGTACCAGAAACACAGTTAGCTTTAAAAGTGTCTCCAAGCTGTGGCCAGTTAGGAATTTATGACTTCTTTTTTTTATTATTTTTAAAGCTTTCCTTTAAAGTGGCTAATTAGGTGTATTTCTCCAATGGTAATTTAAAAAATGCTAATTGGTCTGCACTTTAGAAGGAGGAGAGAAAACTTTCTCCCTTATTATCTCAGCACCAGAGAGAAGCAGAAAGGGATTGTTGTCGCCTGAATGGTTAGTGCAGCCTCTGAAGGGAGAGACAGGGTGCCTGCCTGGCTTTAGACTTTGTGGGCCTGAGAGGTCAAGGAGGGGAGGGTCTCAGTGGTCTTGGGAATGGGATGCTGCAGTGTCTGGATGGGAGTGAGGGGCACTAAGTGGTTCACTCTTTAGGGAGCCTTGGTGCCCATGCATCCAGCCCTAGAGTGGTCTTGCCAGAATGGCTGAACCATCAGGGTTTTGGGAGAGTATGCCACACCTTAACACGGAGCTCAACAGTAACCAAAACACATGCTAGCAGAATATGCCAGGTTGAAGCTCATCTTCCAAGGAGCATTAGACACTGTGTGAAAAGCCAGTGGAGTCTGAGGTTTATAATGTCCTCTACTCAGAGATGTCCAAGTCAAAAGGAACATTGGAACTGAACCACTGAGCCAGTGAGAGCATCTGCTTTGTGACCTTGAAGACAGGGTGGTGCTTACATCAAGACTTTAATCCCAATGGAAGGATGGAGAAGACCCAGTCTCATTGGACATTATGAGTAGTCTAGAACCCTCAACTTTACTCCTAATGGACTCCCAGAACGAGTCCATTAGTTCCTCAAAACTGGTCTAGTTGGATATTAGAAGGTGGCAGTGCCTTCCTGTGATTTACATCTTTTCCAAAAGTTACCCCAAGATGGGGCAGAATACAAGCCCAGAATCTGGCTCAGCTCAGCAGCACCAGTGTAGGAATCCACACCCTTCCATTTTCAGGCTTAGAGTGAGACTCATTGTTTTCCACTTGGCTATAGAGCCCACTTGGGCACAGCTCTGGAGGTGGTCAGGGACCAGTCTCTTTGACATCTTCATGGTGGTTCTCCATGGGAAAGCTGAAGGGTCTCAGGTGACTCTTGGCCTGTGCTTAGAAGAAAAGGGCATGCTCTGAGAGATGGTCCAGAGGGAAGCACAGTTCCAAGGGCATTGGCTTGGTGCTCTGCCTGGTGTGCAGACTTGGTGGCAATACATTGTTACAGAACTGCCATGTGGTCCCTTTGGTCCCCATGCTGGTAGCTCGCATCCTGCCATCCCTGTGTATGTTGCTATGTGATTAACACAGTTAGGAAGACACAGACAAGGAGCGGGGAGGGAGGCTTAGCAGACATCTCTGCAGCAGAAGGGGTGGAAGCCAGTCCCAGAAGCTGTGCACTATCTGATCTTTTCAGAACAAAGCAGAATCGCAGGGAGGGAGGCCAGGTAGGCTTAAAAGTCGATGGTTATGGGAAAGGAGAGTGGTGGAGAATTTGATGCTCTCCAGACTGTTTGCCAATAGCAGCTTTTACCAAGCATCCCACCTCCTCTCTTCAGCTCCACTTCCACCTCAGAGAAAGACAGAGGAAATATAGCTTAAGATTCTAGGCCCCGGATCCCTACAGCTCTCCTCTGCTCTGCTTGGGGCCTTAGCTTACCAATCAGCAGAAATGGGAAGGAGGCTTCTCTGCATAGTAGCAGTGAGCATTTGGAATTCGGGCTTTGAAATCCCCCACTCCCAAATGAGTTTGGAAGTGTCATTTCGACTCATAAGCTTGGGTCTGTTGGGAAAGTTCAAATAAAATAATGTGTCAATTCTGCAAAATAGAAATATCGAGTCAATATGATTATTGTAAACATGAAAGGGGATGAGTGATGTGAATCTAGTATGTAGGGATTGTGGCTTCCCTCTACAGGGCAGATTTCATCTCCCCACTGTGCCTTCCTGGCCAATTCTGCAGCATGCACACTGAATGAGGCTGGGGATAGTGTACACAGCTCAGGAGCTGTGCAACCAATTCTGAGCCACTCCAAGGAACTGGGTGGGGATGGGGGGGCAGAATGATAAATGTTCCTAATCAGAGCCCGCCACACAATTCAATTTACTCTCCCCTGCCTCTCTGAGTCTGGTTGGGTAGAGAAATTCTGAGCAGGGGGAGGTTTTGCTTGAACTTCACCTTCAGGAGTTTCCCTCATTTGTACATGTTCTGGAGTGTCCAGCATTATTTAACCCTTACAACCCCCTTTCTGTGGGGGTAGTAATATAGCTACTCAATAGGGTTATTAGGAGGATAATAGAGATTAGGTGTGATCAGGAGCTCTTGGAGCTCCTCTGAAGGTACTTAATGAATTCCTCTTCCTGTCTCCGTGCAAGCCCAGTAGCCAACCAGCTGACATGGACATGCTTTGCTGGGTCATCAAGGTGGCCGACAGGGGAGAGGATCATGCCAGTAGGAGTGACTAACAGGGATCTGCCTCTAGGTGGAATACTGATGGACAGTGAGGAGGGCTTCCTGCTGCAGTAGCTGCTTAGAAGAGTTCCTAAGTTCATAGATTTTGGAATCAGACAAATCTGTCTTTGATTCCAACTTTATAGCGACCAGCTATGTGACTTTAGATATGTAGGACAGCCTTCTGGGCTTCTTTCCATGTCCTCATGTATGGAGCGGGTTGAACATCATCCCGGGAGTACACACAGAACCCCAGTATGCGCCCTCTGCATTCCCTGCCCCTTGGAGGGACAGGTTTATCTGTAATGCATGGGTCTCTCCCAATCTCAAACATGTAGAGCCATTCATGAGGGTAGGAGGAGGTTCCGTGTTCCCCCCTTTTCCTGAGCCCCTTAAATGTGGAAGACTGACAGTGCTCAGTGAGTGAATTTGTCTCTAAGTATCATCTGTCTGTAGGTGTGTCTTTGACAATGAGTTCCCTGTAAAAGGCTCATGGTACTTGGAAGGCATTACCTCATCGCTGAAAGGATTTTAGAGGTACCACTTGATCTACTTCCTAGACAAAGCCTTGCTGGGGTCATGAGGAGGCCACGATGTAGCTGTGGCCCAGGACCTAGCTGCAGGGCCTTTAATCATAGTTCAATTGCTACCTCAAAAAGAGACTTCTGGTGGTGGTGGTGGTGGTGGTAGTGGTGGTGTGTGTGTGGGGTGGGTTCCTTTGCAACAGTAGGAACAGTCTGTGACCCTGAGAGGCATCATTAATTGACTACTGCTAATAATTGTCATCATTCTGAGAAGCAAAAGCTAAGCTTTCTGTTAGATATTTCATACTTTGAAGTTGTACAATTACGTATAAGGCAGCCTGTTTCTCTTTGTCGATGAAGTTCTAGGCAGAAACTTTAATAAAGAGAAGAATCAGCTAAGGGTGAAATTCAGCTAGTGTGATCCCTGAATGAGCCCATGCTTCTTGGTCATCATGACAAACAAAGGCAAGGTGGGCATGATGAGGCTCTAGTGGGGAAGAGCTACTGGAAAGCCCACATTGGCATAGCTTGGAAAATACACAGAAAGCTATGTCATACACTGTCAAGGCTGGGGATGCCCACTAGCTACCCGCTTATGTCCTAGGAAAGTTTGAGCCCTACCATAGGAAAGTGAATGTGCTTCTAGTCTGCCTAAAGAAAGAACACATTTCTGACCCCTGCTGTCACATGGATGAACCCTGAGGTCATGCTGAGTGACATAAGCCAGATACACAGTGTAGGAGATCTGATGCTTTGAAATATCTGAGTAACTAAAGCCATAGAGACAGAAGATAGAATGGTGTTCACCAGGACCTTGGGAGAGAGAAATGGGGACTTATAATGGTGGAGTGAGTGTAGTTTTTCAGTTTGGGAAGACAAAAATTCTGGGGATCAATAATGTTGGGTTGCATAGAATTGAAACTGTACTTAATTCCACTGACTTAAAAACAGTTAAAATGACAGCTCCTTAAGTCTATATATTAGTTATTTTTCTTATGCTATGATATCCTGATAAAAGCAACTTAAGGAAGAAAGAGTTTATTTTTGACTTACAGTTCCAGAGGGCATATAGTCCATCATGGTGGGGGAGGCAAAGCATCAGGAGCACGAGGCTAGCCTGTCACATCACATTGCATCAGCAGTCCAGAAGCAGAGAATAAACAAGAAGTGAGGCTATGATGTAGACCTTCAAAACTCACCTCCAGTGATGAACTTCCCAGCAGCAAGGTTCTACTGAAGAGATTCCATAGCCCTCCCAAACATTGCCTCCAGCCCGTGGGTTCAAACTCATAAGCCTATGGGGGAGCACAAGGGCTTGAGAGTGAGGAGCTTCTCACTGGACAGAGCACACACAGGGGCAGCTGGGGTCCTAGGCTTCAGGTGGTCCGGTGAGGTTACATAGGCTGAAGAACAAGATGGGAAACCAAGGAGTAATTGAGACTGAGTCTGGGAACAGATTGTCTAGAGTTGTGGTTTGAGTATAAATACCCCCACAAGCTTGTGTGTTTGGACATTTGGTCCCCATTGTTAATACTATCTTGGGATGTTTTGGAATATCTACAAGGTAGAACCTAGCTAAAGGAAGTAGACAATAAACCTTGTGGGTTACATATAGCCCATCCTCATTTCTAGCCTAAGTTCTTCTCTCCCTGATTCATCAAGATGTGAGCAACAGTCTCATTCTCCCATTTCCATGAACAGGAGCCTATCTCACAGTCATATGTTCTTCCCCATGAAGGGACTGTTTCCCCTCAAATTGTGAGCCACCATAAATCTTTCCTACCTTAAATTGCTTCTTGTTGGGTATTTGGTCACTGTATAAGATGTCACTGATATACCCACTGTGCCAGAAAAGAAAGACTTGGAAAGATGAAGGTTCTCCCTTCTATAATCTATGGGTATCAGAAAAGTTCTAGAGAATACAAAGCAAACTTGGTAAAGTCATGACAGAGCAAAACATTTTCACTCTGAAAACATAGCTCAGGTGAACGGGGACCACTGGTTAAAAGTGTTCACACACAGACTAACACAAATACTCAAGACCATCCTAGCCCTGATCTTGGCACATGGCCAGCTTTAGCTAAGCTTACTGAGGCTCTCTACACCACAAGCTAGTTGTGAATGCTAGAACCAACAAATGGAAGGTTGAAAGCATATCACAAGCCATGGTTAATGGTGTATTTTTTACAGATTAACAACTATGGCCCACAGGACATATCCAGTTTGCCCTTGATTTCACTCAGCCTATAAGGTATGATTCTTATAGTATTTAGTGGTTTAAAAAATCAAAAGCAGAATAACATTTCCTCATACCTGGAAATAAATGCCAGGGTCATAAGAAAGTTGTGTCGGGCCACCTTTGTGCACATGCCATCTGTGACTACTTTTTTCTGCTGCAGTGGCCAGGCTGGGTGTGACAGAGACAGTATGGGCTGCAGATCTGACAGTAATTCTTATCCACTCTTTATAGAAAATTTTGCTGACTTCTGGTCTAGTGCATTATTTTTTCTAACTGTGGGTCATAACGGCGAGCTATGAATCAACTTAGAAGAACATGACCAGAATTCTAAACAAACAAACAAAACAAAACGTGAGAGGAATGGAAAGAAAATACTGGAACACACCGCTTGTCTGTCAGGCTTCTCCTTAGACTGCCATCTTTCTTTTAACTTAGATTTCAGTCAATTTTGCACGAGAATACTGGGAACATGATGTGGATGATATCTGTTATGTAGGGTCTTGGTGATAGAAACTTGGTGATAAAAGCTAGTCTAGGAGCACCTGGGATATTGACCTCTATGACTCTGATATGTGGGACAAGGTCTAGGCACTTGCCGCTTGGGGACTTCTGCCCACAACACCAAATGTAGACCCAGGGAGGATCCTGACCTTGATACACCCAATTTCTTCCACATGGAAAAGGTTCCTATTTTTTTTTCTAGTGGGAATGAATGAGTGAATGAATAAATGTCCATGTTTAGGCAGAAAGAGAAGCACATTCCAGGACCAAGGACACAGAGCTCCCTTCTTGACCCCATTGATTGACATCTGATAGTGATAAGGGATGTCTCTCAGACAAGGTGACAAGAAGCCAGATCCGAGAAACCTTTGTGTTTACAAACATATTGCTGAACGTGTCACGGATATAATTGAAAAACATCAATAACAATCAATAGCGACAAATCACTGTCCCTGGCCATTAAAAACTAAATCTAGGCCTGGAGGAAATGAAGGGGAAGAATCTATGGAGGGAAGTCACATTGCTACACACTGTCACACTCTTCTACACCACCTTCCCTGCTTCCCTCCATTGTCTCCATTACCTCCTACTCCGCTGCTTATATTTTCACTTGAGATACAGTGGAAGGAGATCCACAGATCCATACGACGGTCTTGGGCTAAGTCCTTGGGGAAGATTAGACCAGCCCTCCCTGCTTTTCTCTTCCATCCTCCCAGCTGTGCCCGGGTGGCTGCTGAATTTCAAACAGTGAGTTTTTAAAGAAGAACTCAGCTACGTCTCACATTCTCGAAGGACACTGACTGTGACTCTCCTCTGTTCACAAAGGCCACTGGTGGCTGGTGCTTTGTCAGTATCAAACTCCATTGTTTGAGAATTTGAAAGTTAGACTGGGCTGGGCCTGTGCATTGTGATTCAGAAATTTTCAGAAGGTCAAAGGGCTGTATCCACAAGAGGTCTTTGATCGTCGCATTGACTCACACAGTTGTGGGGGGAAGCAGGTGTACTAGCCTCTGAATCAAGCGTGATTGGTAGGCATTAGGTTCCAGAATGGAGGTGGATAAGCCGCCAGATTCCATGGGACCAGTGCAGACAATGGGGAGAGGCTCAAGGGCTAGAGAAATGGACCCCGATGGACAAGGAGGAGGACCTCTCCTTCATTCAGGTTACTCTACAGCTTACAAAAGGAATGTAATCTTCTTTTTAAAAAGTAAAAATATGCCCAAACAACAGTCAAGATGGCTGGCACTGGTTCTCGGACTGAGCCAGTTTGGAGGACCAGCCACGTACAAGGCAGAGTTGGCTGGGTGCTGAGCTGTGAGTGACCATGGAGAACTCTCTGAGAAAACTCTCAGGATAAACCGAAAAGACCAAGGAAGAGAGATGAGTATGAGGCAGTTGGAGAGAAAGCGACATGTAGAGTAAAGGGGGGAGATGTGGGAAGCTGCAGGAAAGAGAACAGGGACCCAGGACTGGGACAGAATCAGCAGTCCTGAAAGAAAACGGTGGCAACTTGGGTGTGAAGTGTAGTCATGGGGCTAGGGCAAACACTCTCTCTCTCTCTCTCTCTCTCTCTCTCTCTCTCTCTCTCTCACACACACACACACACACACTCACACTCTCATACACAGTTCACGCGTGCACACATCTATTCACTCATCCATTGTATTGGTTGTTTATTCTTTGAGGCATTTTTCTGCATACTGGGAACTCAGGCATAAAAGGTTAAGAAATAAAAATCTTTGCTCGCAAGGACTTCATGAGCTAAAGTGTCACCTCATTCCTTACCCGCTGAACAAAGCCTGCATCTGAGATTGCTGTTCATCTCGGAATAGCTGCATTATTGCACTGGCTGAACATGAGATTTAAAGACACACTGTGGGGTGAGCCTCTGGAGAGGGGCGAGCTTCTGGAGAGGGGCGAAGGAGGCAATCCCAGTCTGACCTGCAGTTCTTCTAAGGAAGGGACCCCACCTGACTTTTGAGGAAGCAGAAAAAAAGTATATTCCTGGCAGATGGGGGTGACTTAAGAGTGTCTCAACAGGAAGCACCGTACAACTTCCTCTGTGGCCCTCAGAGCCATCTTCCATGCTCTAGCTGGTAAGTGAGACATCAGGAGGATGGATTGGCCTTGTGCAGTGAGGAAGGTAATGATCGTTCAAGGTCAGAAGGGAGCTGACTTGTGGAGGAGGCAGGAAAGTCAGCCCTGAGAGTGTCTTTGGATTTCCAGAGCAGGCAAGACACTAGGCAGCATTCCTTTGCAGAAGCTGAAATTCCTTTCTTGTCTTACATATATTTTTTAATTTGTAAAATTATTATTCTATGTCTATGGGCCTTTTGCCTGAATGTGTATATATATGCACCACATACATGCTTAGTGCCCACAGAGGCCAGAAGAGGGTGTTGAAACCCCTGGGACTGGAGTTCCAGATGGTTGTGAGGCATTGTGTAGGGGCTGGGAATTGAACCTGGCTTCTCTGAAAGAGCAGCCAGTGCCCCTAACCACTAACCTATCTCTCCCACCCCCTTCTTTGTCTCCCTACAACCACAGAAACGGTCACTTTTTTATACTGAGGCCTGAGATGCAGTTGTATATGTTCTGCATAGTGAGACCTTTTCCTTTTCAGTGGCTGATTAGGAAGCACCCCTGAGTGTGTCACTAGCAGTGTGTGTGTGTGCGTGCGTGTGCGTGTGCGTGTGTGTGTGTGTGTGTGTGTGTGTGTGTGTGTGTGGCGGGGAGGTTGGGAGGGTGGAGCAACAGTCCATGAAGCAGTTAAAGGACTCCTAGACAGGTGACATCCATCAATTACCTGCCCATCCAGCCACCTACCCGTCCATCTGACCACACTTTAGTTGGTCTATTTGAGGTGTTTACTGACGGCCTACAGTATGCCCTAGTCCCCAGGGAATAGAGAGGAATGAGAGCCTAAGTTGGCCATTTCTCACTCTTGTCAATTTGCTGCTGTTTAGCAAACACCTGGCCTCCGCTCTTGGGCAGCCTTGTGCCGTTGTAAGAAAGGAGGACACGGCCAGAGGGTTAATGACAGACTTCTCTGTAAAGCAAAGCTTACCCACTAGGAGTCAGGAAGGTGTGATGTCACAATAAATATCACCTCGAGTTCCTCTGTTGTTTTCTGGATGTCTCTGAGAACAGGATGATGGGAAAGATCTAGAGTAGCAGACTGTGACGGGATAGGAAAGGCCCAG
The DNA here is from genome assembly GCA_902168325.1 of Peromyscus nudipes. Classification (NCBI taxonomy): domain Eukaryota; kingdom Metazoa; phylum Chordata; class Mammalia; order Rodentia; family Cricetidae; genus Peromyscus; species Peromyscus nudipes. The sequence continues at coordinate 3,579 of CABHPH010162512.1, read as the reverse complement.
ACCTAATGGGTCATGTGATCCACACAGGTTACCCCTAGTTGTCATTGTGTCATTTATAATGAGTAGGGGTCACGCATGCTAACTGTCAAGGTCGCTTCCTTCGATGACAGTGAGTGAAGTCACACTTGTTAGTGACACCACCCTATTGATCTATGCCCGGCTGCTCTCTGCTCTTTGCTTCTCTAGTCACCTCCTTTCTTCTCCTTTCAAGATGCAAATAACTCTCAGGTTAATGCAGCCCCTCCTGCACCTGGCTTTCCTGGCAGCATGTCCACCGGCCAGCCTCTACTGTTCCGTAGCCACCATTGTCCAGTGAACATTCAACAATGATGGTGACGTGTGTCTGCACTGGGCATTCTGGGAGTCCGACACATGTGACAAATGAGTACCTTAAATGTGGCCAGTGTGGCTGGAGAACCGCACTTAAATTGCATTGGATTTAAATTTATCTTGAAGTAACTGTGTGCAGCTAAGTCGCTTCCTTATTTGGCAGCACAAACTTTTTCCTAATGGCCTTTGGTCATGGTTGAATGTATCTATTCCATCCTAAGTCACTGGTTAAGAGTCGGGTAAGTGCAGTTGAAATTCCTTGGTTCCAGTCCTCCTTTGTTACTTAGTATTCAGGGGACTTTGGGGGTAGTTTATATAATATTTCCAAGCCTCAATTTTATCACTATAGCTGGGTGTGTTCATTATCATTCCTCCTAAGATTACTGTGGCATTGACTGAGAAACTTATTGATCACAGAGCCTGTCATTTTGTGTACGTGGCACAATGGAGTATATTGACAGATTTTCATCTTTCTTCTATTGAGAGGTATGTCTCAGCTGGGCGGTGGTGGCACATGCCTTTAATTCCAGCACTCGGGAGGCAGAGGCAGGCAGATCTCTGTGAGTTCGAGGCCAGCCTGGGCTACAGAGTGAGTTCCAGGAAAGGCGCAAAGCTACACAGAGAAACCCCGTCTCAAAAAAACAAATAAACAAAAACAAAACAAAACAATACAAAAATTGTAAGAGAAGTATGTCTTGAATTCCATATTACCTGTTAGTACTGTTAGTATCTTTACTTAGTATATGGAATCAACCCTAGCTCTCTCAGGGTTCATATGGACGTCCTTTTTATTTGATACATCCTCTTTGTCCAGTTTCCTCTATAGCTATGTGCCCTGGGCCAGGACCATACAAGTCTGTTAATAATACCTAATTTTAATGTGAACTGAAAGACCATATCCATTTCTTCACACAGACATATGTGTACACAGTTGTATGCATGAACACTTGAAAACACACACATACACACACACACACACACACACACACACACACACACACACACACACTTCTTCCAAAGCACAATGGCCTGTGATTTCATTCCTTCAGACATCTCTGTGTCTTCTGACTATGGCTTACTGCTCCTTTGGGACGGGGAATAGGGCCATTAATTCCAGTCAGGCCCTCGTTACTCTGCAGGACTCAAACTCCCTCCAGACCTCCCCTTTGGCCAACTTCATCTCCCCAGTGACATCTCTCAATCCTGCCCCCGGAATCAGATGTCTAAATAGCAAATGAAAGATTAATGCCAGTGGCCAAGATTAGGATGTGAATAATTTAAAGGGGAGAATAAAAGCCAGCTCCACTTACCAACATGGCTGCCTGGCAGAGGTCAGGGAAAGGGTTAGGGCCAACTTCGGGCCAGGGATAGGAGCTTGTGCATTCCAGTGCGTTGATTGAGGGAGAGAGTTTGTTATCACTGGTGTTGGGAAGAATTTGTAGCTGCAGTCTCCAAATGGACCCCATTGACATTCTCATCAGTCTAGGCTCTCATGCCAGTTTGCCACATGGCTGCCATGTTTCTGTGGACTTTGTAGTGCATCCTCTGCCCTTTTAAGATGTGAACGCCTCCTACTATACATTTTTCCTGTTGCCTTGGATCTGCTGGGCCATGGTAGTCTACATGACCAGGGAGAGTAGCTGATTGCTCAACTTCTTTCCCTGTGATTGGTGGACTATTTCCAAGGGATATGGAGTTTGAGATGAGGCACAAACAGGGGTTTCTGTTGATATCTGTAAAATGAACAGATACTTTACAAGGGTGTGACTGTGATCCAGGCAGGAAACCTCTGTGTGGATATTTCCTCTTTGTCTTCCTGCTGTTCTGGTCACCTCTCTGCCACCCTAGCCTCCTGTTAGGTTCACCGCAGCCTTTCTTCTGATGGTTTGGGATTTGATAAATATTTCCCCCTCTGGAAGTCTTTAGCAGTACAGCAAAAAGGTTACATGATGGATTCTCCCCATCACTTAATTGAAGCCATAAAAAATGAAAAGAGAGTTTCCAATAAACCAAGCCATTACTCACTGGTGGCTGGAGAGGAGAACCCAGAACAGAGCCCTGGGAGGCACAGCTGGGAAACCCTCCAGCTCACTGTCTATTATGATTATTAATCACAACAGCAACAGGGTTCATCTGTTCCAAGCTCCTTAATGAACTTGGACTCATGTCCTTACAAGGTTGTAGCCATTACAGCAACTGGGGTCTTTCCATTGCAAATCCCTGCAGGGTTTGTTGTTTAGGATGGATGTGCAAGTGGATGTTCTTATGCTCCCAAAATTATGAGATATGTCCAGTGATGTCTAGTCCCGAGCAGTGGCAGAAGAAAAATTACATTTGCTGTGAGTGGGAGATTTGGGTGGTAGTTAATGGTGTGAGAGTAAGGCTGATGAGCACATGTGGACAGATAATGGTCATGTATCATAAGTGGAATAGTGAGTTTTGTTTGGTGGGTGGTCAATTTTGAGGTGGAAGTGTGGTGTGTATTATGGTAGTGAGTGTGTATATTTTACAATGGCCTCCTTCCTATGGGTAAATCTATGATATTTGGGTTCAGGGTACATGATAGGTAAGAAGATTCTGGAATTTATTGTCCAAACTAGAGTGAGGAACTCTTGTGGCCACCTCTTAGAGGCCCTATCTCTTAATGCCATTGCATTGGTGACACTTGAACTTCTGCATCGACCCATAGCAGAGAATAATATTGACTATAATGGCAGAGGCTTGCTAGCAGCTAGTAACCCTCGAGACAGCTTGGAAACAGACGTGTGGAGAACCATACTTCTTTGGCTGTTTCCCCCACTCCTTCGCTTCATATCCTGAGTCCTGCAAATCTGTTCATCAAATCATCTTTGCTTCTAAAGCTTCTGGATCACTGTCCTCAACATCTCCAGTTCTCCTCTGTCTGTGGTTGTCTGTTTCCTGACTGACACCCCAAGGTTTGAGAGGCAGGGAGAAGGGAATGCAGGTGAAATGTCAGTGCAGTGCTTTCCTCCCTGAAGCTCCTCTCAGTGTTCGAGGCTCACCCTTCCCTTCCCACTGGTCCTGGACCCACAGCAGGCAGGGCACTCAGTAAAACCACAGCCAAAGGAAATCTCTCCCAGCCGCTTTCTTCCAAGGTCCTCTCTCTTATACCTTCTACCCCCAAACCCAAGAACTCCCTCACTCTGCCAGCAACTAGATATACACAGAAATTAATCCATCTGTGAGAACCCTCAACATGCCACCTGATCCTTATCGTTGCCTCATAAT